>JBBBDQ010000364.1:2767500-2865000 GCA_037127315.1 Ascarosepion bandense
CGTCCTTTCCCAGGTTAACCATGACCTGAGGTTATACCACCTGCTAGAATCACAGCTATGGGCAAATAGCAAAGCCCCAATGAAAGTATAATAAATCATTTTTGTAGTAAAAATTTCTAGCAATAGATTTTTATGGTAAAAAAAAAAAAAGAAAAATTTCCAGCAATGGATTTTAATAACAAAAAAAAATTATGAAAGTTTCCAAAGAAATTAAATTTTGGCATCATTATTAGAATTTGATAGGCTATTAAACAAACCAAACCTGATAACTTATGGTGATTTAATATTTATATCTTTCTTATTTCTTTAAACTTGATATTTAGTGGATACATATGTTTACGTGAACATCACTAATTTTTAAACAGTGTAAATTTATATGTAGAGATTTAGGCATACAGTATTCTTAATAAAAAATAGGCATTCTAGTAGGGCCTGTAGAAATTACTATCAGCTCAAGTGTGCTTTAGATCACTCAGCCATGGAATAATTCATAGCCAAATAAAATTCATTTACCCTTTCTTTCATTGGTATCTAGCAAAGTTTATATCTGCTAATTGTATTTAGTTATAGAGGGTGACCCCCAAAAAATAGAAACATTTAACAATCCAATAAAACCAAGAGTGATGGAAGAAAAATATTTTATTCAAAGTAAATGAAAACTTAAAACATGTCATTTAAGAAACAATGATAGAATTTTCATTTTTTAAAAATTACATTCTGTGGATAGCGTCTTCCTGTATGAATAAAATCTTGAAATCTGCTGTTGAGATTCCTCATTGATCACTGCAACATCTCACCTGGGATACTGTGAAATTCATCCTGAATTCTCTGTTTTAACTCATCCAGAGTTCTTGGTTGAGTTGTGTACACTTTACTCTGGAGATATCCCTACAAGAAAAAAATTACAGACAAATAAAAAATTCCCATTTTTTGGGATCATCCTGTATCTGAATAATAAACAAATTAATTTCTAAAAATATTAATACATTCTACTTGTAATCCAGCATTGTTTCTTGCTACTTTAAACAGTATTTTTAGTTGAAACCTGTGTTTACGAAAACATTCCTGTTTTGTTAACAATTTAAATTCATGTTTCTCATTTATGTTTAATATTCATATATAGAAGTTAAGAATAGGTTTAATCTGTGATAACAAATTTTATACAAAAAGAAGATTCTAGCAAAAATTTATACAGGGTGAACATCAGTTCAAGCTCATAAAAATTACAAGTGAGATGACTTCAGATATGAACATAGGAGAGAACAGATCACATTATGTAAAAAAAAAAAAACAATTTCTAAACATAAGATAAAAAATATTTTCATGAATCTTTTTGAATATCCTAAAAAGCTATAAAAACTGATAATTATGACTCGCCAAAATCACACATTCAATACGCTACAGCTTTTGTATCAAATGTGTAAATATCTATCTGACCATTTGAGAGCCTTAATCGTGGACTGAGCATACAAGCAACGACGAAGTGTTAGAAAGAATGGCAACAAAAAGGAAATTGATGCTGAGCATCAGGAAGAGACAACTGAAGTTCCTGGGACATGCAATGAGGAAGGAGAGCCTTGAGAACCTGATACTGACTGGACAGATAGAAGGAAGGAGAGACAGAGGAAGGCAGCGGATAACATATTTGCAGGGTCTGATCAGGTGGATGACGGAACGAGGGTTGCCAGGAGAAACAGGAGCAAACATACTAAGAGCCACAAGGGATAGGGAGACGTGGAGATCCATGATCGCCTACGTCCTGAAGGGACAGGGCACATAGAAGAAGAATAAAGGAAATGTGCTTTCTGATAGATTTTGAATTTGTGTCCCCTTATAGCAGAAATGTTCTTTCCAGTAGATTTTGAAACTGTGTCCCCCTATAGGAAAAAGTTGCCTTCCAGTAAGTTTTGAATCTGTGTCCCTTTATAGAAGAAACATGCTTTTCAGTAAAGTTTGAATTATTTTTCTCATATCACTCATTGGTGTTCAAGTTCTGATACACTTCAGGTATTTCTGTAATGAATCTCACCTCTTCATTTGAAGAGCAACGCAATCTTTGCATTGAATTTAACAGTGAACTCTTAAATAGATAGAATGTACAATACTGAAATAGTGTCAAGTATTTATCAATCAGGAAAGTATATTCTCTACTACCAAAAGAGCAATTAACATGTTGATGCAAACAAAAGAAGATACAATCATCATAAACCATTTCTTTTCTTAAGTATTTCCCATATTACATTGTCTTCACTCTACTGAATGGTTATTTTATTTACACCATGGTGCTCAAGAGGAAATTTAATATCAATCATAATAATTGCTTTTTTATGGGATTAAATATAATCAATCACTGTTTTGCTTTACTAGAGATTTTTTATGTTTTATTGTCATGATCATCTTGAAACAACCTGAAGAACTGTACCAAAGAGAAATCACATCACTAAAATGGATAACTTATGTAAGAGAATATAATATATATTGAAGAGAATATAATGACATAATTAAGATATTTATGTTCCGCACTATTAAATTATGTTTGTTTTATTGGAGAGGATAAAGAAATTGGAAATAAAATAATTTTTGCTAGGTGTAGTTTTGTCCAACACCACAAACTACTACAAAATCAAAGGTACCAAACCTGTTTAGAAAAATCTAAACTATCCACAGTATGTAACCGCTTTTTCAGATCAATGATTAAAAATGATGTCTGTAGAATACCCGCCATCTATCTATAAATCCATGGACTCATTCACAAGTAAAGTATTATACCAAATAATAGAAGCCACATCATTTGAGGATTTTTCAGCAGCAACTAAAATGGATAATATATGTAACTTGAATAGAATATAATGACATAATCAAGTTGTTGACATTTCACACTACTTCAAACAAAAAATTAGGAAGGACAACCCCATCAATATCCTTTTTACCTTTCATAAGTATGGCTGATGCTAATCACTCAAAGAGTGATTCATTCAACCTTCACACACTCACATTTTTTGCTGACATAAAATGGAAATATTATATTGAATAAAAGTCTACTGCTGGGAAAGTTTGTTCCTTGAAACATGCTAAACAATTTTTTTTTTCATAAATTTATCTTAAATATTCTTCCATGCTTTGAATACTGCCACCACATCTGGCTTGGTGTTGCTGCTATATATTTAGAGATTCTTGATAAAATTTAAAGAATCTGCAATGTTATTGGTTTTTACCTAGTATTTTGGCTCCGGTCACATCTCCACTGTAATGTAACTTTTTTGTGCCTTTCCCGAAATACTTTCATGATAATTGTTCTTGGTATATATGACTTTATGAATATAAGCACAGTACTAGATTAGCAGCAATGTCTCATAATTTTACAGTTGCCATGGTGAGATGCAACTGTAAGTTTTATGCCAACACTTTCTTCTATCACACTTCTCGCACCCAACTTCTTGCACCCCAGTCAACTTTGATCATTGGAAATTGAAATGCAATTTCAGTTGTTATCTTCTGCTTTCTTGTTTTTTACTTTTCTCTCTCTCCTTAAAAATGTTTTTTTTTTTTTCATATTCTCTAATACTCAGTAACCCTTTGCATCTTAGTGGCCTTGTTTGGGGTGATATTATTTTTAAAAAGTACCAGGAAGAGCAATGACAGTAACTGGACTTGAGAAACCTTTTTCCTGAAAAATTGTTTTAATAGAAATATTTTATAACATTAGAACTGACTATTTGGTCTATGAATAGCAAATGTTTCCTTATCAGAAAACAGCTAATATTATAAGTACCATTGCAATTAGCAAGTTAAAAAAAAAATCAATGCTTAAAATAAATATATAAAACTTAATGCATCTTTAATGAAATCTTATATTCTAAAAATTTACCAAAACAGAATTATATTTCAAAAATTCTATTTGGTTCACTGCCAAAAAGAAAATTAAGCATTATATTTGCAATTTGTTGTGTGGCTGTGTTCCTTTCAGGTCATTGGCAATCATGGCTCTCTACAATTTGATGTCATTTTTAATTCTTAATAAATTTTGTCTTTTTGCTATCTCCCCTAAACTTCAATCTGTGATCCATTTGTACAGGCTCATTAAGTTATTCACTGTTCTACTTTGTTCTTCTTCTTTTTACCATATCTCGTAAGTGTCTAATTTATTCACTGCCTTCAAATGTTTCTCTTTGCATTCAACATGTTCTGTAAATTTTCCATACCTTCTTTTTCTCTGCTCTAGAAATTTCAATTCTGTCTTTCTCATGTTACATGTGTGTTTTTTTTTTTTGCTTCTGCTTTCTTTAAAACTTTATTGTTGTTCACATGTTTGGTCCATGGTATTCTCAGCATCCTTCTGTAGAATCACATTTCTGTTTCTTCAAGTCTCTTCTTCATCTGTGAGGATATTGTCGAACATTCAGTTATATAGTAGGACTGATATTATCTAATAGTTTAGTACTTTTGTTCCTAATTAAATTCTTTTGTTTCTTAATATATTGCTTAGATTTTGGATGGCATCTTTCATAACCCAATACTCCTTACTATTAAGAAAAATGACACATATGATTTAATCCAATATAGTTCAATTCGGTTACTACAATAAAAAAATTGAGAAATTTTGATTTTTTTTTTTTTTTTTTTTTTTTTTTTTTTACAAAAATTTCAAATTTGATTGTGGCAATCAAGTATTTGAATGCAGTGAAACTGACATCATACATTTTGAATACAACTCATTCAAATTTGGAAGAAAAAATTTGAAGGGAACTATAGCAATGAATTTAGTCTTAAAAATGAAGAATGATGAAGTTATTTAGGTTACAGTTCTCATTTTCTCTGGAAACTCCTTGATGATTGGACATAATTGACAATAATTTAGGTGCAGAAGAAATTTAGTTTGGGATTCTGGAAAAGGATGAAAATGAGACACAAATCACATGTCCTACTTATAATAAAGAGAATTTTATCATTTTTTGTTTTCTTTTAACTTTTTTTGCTATTTTTATGAGTTGTTTTGTTTTAGTTCTTCCAGTAACTTACAGTAAGAATGGTTAAGATTTTCTCTAAGTCAAATATTTCTCTTTTTTTTTCTATCTAGAAAATTGTGGGTAATTTTCTACTCTACCTATCAGTTGGTTTCAATCAATCAATATTCAGGAAAATAATGGGTAATTGAATAAACGGTCTTGTATTTTTTTTCTTACATTTTATCTTATTTTTCTATAGAATTTCATAGAAATACAGTAAAAAGAACAAGAAATTATTCTATATAAGGAAAAATCAATAATCAATAAGCAGAAATCAATCAAACTTCAATTATCAGACAATAATCAATCACTTTGAACCTATATTCATTGTACCTTATTGATGTTAATGGTTAGGGCAGGCGTTGTCCAGTGGAATCTTGATTAATTCACTTCCATCAAAATCCATATTTCAATCAATCTGCATCTCTTAGGCTTCATATAAAAGTTTGAAATTTGAATAGGAAAAAAATGAGGATATTTTTATGTGCACATCAAGTTCAGGACAATAGAATGAAAAGAAAAACTATAATGAATTTTAAAAAGGAATATAGCTCATAATAAAATTTTTAAAACATTCCTTTACTTTATTATAAAGACAAATTTTATTAGCATTTTTTTCCTTGAAAATTTCCATGACACTGAATTACCTACAAACAGCTTTAGTTGAATTTTTTAAGAAAAGATTAAAGAAGAATATCATATCTTTTATATGATTACCCAGTATTTCATAGACTCATTTAACTTGGAAAATTTTTCAAAGAACCTTATAATAATACTTATTTTCTGTTTAGTTTTTAAACTAATTTATTTCAATTTTTTTTTTTTTCAATATAAACTTCATTTTTTTTCTGGCTGATCAAATCTTTACAGTTGTGATTTTGATAATTCACATTATAATTCTTGGACTCTCTGACTCGCTTCAAAAAAATTTTTTTTTTTCATTTTTCAAATTCCACCTCTTCAGTAAAGTTGCTCAACTGAACCATTTCTTGAATAATGGAAACACATCACCTCAGTGCTTAAGGCAAAACATCAAACTTTTAGTCTAGTGAATATTGCAACTGTCTTATAAATAGTTAATGAATTCAAAATCCTGGGAAAACAGATTGTATTTTTTTAATATTTATTTATTTATTTTTGACCATGCAAAGAAAGAAAGAAATATTTTCCTATGGACTTCTGATGCCGAGATAAGCAAACAGATACCAAATGGCTTCACAATTGGTGGCAACAGTATCTCAGTTGTAGAAATAGTAAAGTGTATAAGGAAATTTACTATGAAATGTACTTGTCCGAAGTTTTAAGTGATTGATGATTTAAGCTGAATGTTATGATTTAAATATTTTTGCACCCAAAATTATTAAATGCAGCTTTTGAGAATATATCTCTATTTCTATTTTAAAACAATGAGTCTAAAAAATTAAAGTTGAAATGTGTATCCAGAATTTTCCCATAGAAAATTTTGAGCAGTGTCTCCATATAGTGATTGTTCAATGTTATTTTCAATTACTCCTGCAGCTTCTTCTCTCACACTTCCCGCCTGTGGAACTCGCTCCTATATTCTTGCTTTCCTGACAGCTACAACCTCCAGGAATTTAAATGCAATGTCAATACTCATCTATTAACCACTTGACTCTAGTTCTTTCCCACCCCGTATATCCTTTCCTTTCTCTCCACCTTTGAAACTGTCATCACACCTGCATTCTCATCTTTCTATTGCTCCTTTCTAACTGGTTCATCTTTCTCTTCACTCTCTTCTAATTAATCTTTTTACACTTATGTAGACCCCTGCACATCAGTGACATTACTGTCTTGCTCAGGGTGATACGATTAAAAAAAAAAATGGAGAAGTATGCCATGTTTGTCAGATGCAGGAAAGTTTTTTGTTTTTTAATTGTATCACCCCAAGCAAGGCTGTAATGCCACTGATGTGCAGAGGGCTACATAAGTGTAAAAAGATTAATTGGAAAAGAGTGAAGAGGAAGACAAACCATTTAGAAAGGAGCAGTAGAAAGATGAGAATGCAGGTGTGATGAGAGTTTCAAAGGTGGAGAGAAAGGAAAGGATATACGGGGTGGGAAAAGAACTAGAGTCAAGTGGTTAATAGATGAGTATTGACATTGCATTTAAATTCCTGGAGGTTGTAGCCATCAGGAAAGCAAGATGAAATTTAAAGGTTGTAATGTTGGTGTATATTGTAGGTGGGTGTGTTTTCTCATGTAAAAAATAATAAGCATATAAAAACTTGGGTTTTTTCCATGGACCATTTATTTTCTTTTTTACATAAAACATAGTTCTCATTTTTTGGGGTAATACATTTTCTTTTTAGTCCAGGAGTTAGGTTGGATATGCATAAGCATCATATTAATGGTCAAGCTCAAGTCAGCCTTGCACAGAGTTGGAACAGTTAAAGAAAAGATGTACTTATCATTAGGAGCTTTAAACATGGTCATGGAATATTCGTTTTCTTTTTCTTGGCTTAGAAGTTAGGGTAAGTAAGGATAAACCTCATTACAAATGGTTGAACTCAATTCAACCAAAGAAAAGGTTGATCTGTTTCATGGAGGTTTTGGAAGATATATGTAAACACCATGTGTTGGAAAATGAAAACAGAATTCAATCATCAGTGAACCATGGAAACAAATGTTCCCCAGTGTGAATGTAATTACCATATAACGTTATATCTCAGAGCAAGGAAAAGGATCAGGAAGGAAAATGTTTATCTTTTTAGAGACCTAACTAGTGTCATCTGACAAAGTGGGGCAATCATATTTCTGGTTCCTTTATTGCTAGTATCACAAGAAAATGTATTTCTTTTTTCTTCTTCATTATCATTATTTTATTTATTCATTTCTTTTTCCCACTATTTTTTAAACAACTTAATTTTTTGTAAGTTAACTGAAAGACATTATATTTTTCAGCCTACTCACTTCTCAATATATATTAAACGAAATTTTCTTTTATCATTTATTAATAAATTGTATTTAATTTTTGGCATATTAATAGTCAAATGTAACTTCCTAATGTAAAATTTTAAAATCAGCTATAGCAATTATGAAACTGGAAGGATATTATCGCCCGGTTCACACTTCACCCACGTCTATTGAATGGGTGAAGAGGCTCATCCCTTGTTTCCTGTTTAGGATGTGGTTTCCGGCTTTCTCTTTTCCAATCTTTTCACTCTTACGTAGCCCCCTGCACATCAGTGGCGTTACCGCCTTGTTCAGGGTGATATGATTAAAAAAAAAAAATTAATAAGAATTTATTGGAAGAGGTTAATTAATAATTTTTTTTGATAATTTATAGTTTAGAAATGCAATAGGTGCAAACTATTAAAATTATCAGTTTCTTATACACCACGTATGTGGTGTAATTTTATTTTAAGTAAATATCAAAAGAGAAGTAACCTCAACATAATTCATGGCAGATATTAATTATATTTTCTCTTAAAAATATCAAAATAGGAATGTTTATATTTAATGCTGTTCCTCCCAAGAGATGCTGCTACTTTTCTTCAAGAAGGAAAAGTGGTTGTATGTGTGTGTGTGTGTGTGTGTGTCTGTGTATATATGTTGTTAGGTGAATCAGGTGTTGTTCCAACCTATCCTCTTGACGCCCACTTTAGGATCCAGTAGCAACGAGAAGCCAGACAAAGCAACGGATACTTTTTTTGCACTTGATAGCACCAGTCTGAATCTAAAGATTTTTCTCCAATATTGGCTGCCATGCAAATCAAGAGAGTTTAAATACTGCCCATGTCTATTACATAGTACTAATACCCTTGGTAAAAGGTATGGATTTGTCTTTCATCCCATTCAGTCAGTCAATTAAGTGCCATACTTGATACACACTTGTGCGATCATGTCTCAAAAAAAAAAATAACTGACTGCGCAGAATATTTTCCTGCTGTAGGTTGCCATTATTTTTTTGTGGTAGACTGGTTGCCAACCAAGAATATAGAACCCAATCTGTCCTATAATTTAACCCATAGATGGAGGGAGAAGAAGCAGAGTAATACTTTTTCAAAGGGTATTTGCACATCAGTGAATGCAACAAATTCAACTGGAATTTGAACACAGCTCTCTGAATCATTGTTCTGAACCAATATCCACTGCACCACAATGCACATCTTATTATGGGTTCAGTAACAGAACAGACTTGAATGTTTGTGTATGAACATGACAACTTAATAAAAACCAGAAAAATCATACATTTTTTTTTTATAACAAATTAACATACTGGATTTCCTCAAGCATTTTTCTGTTGACTAGATAGATAAATTGTCACTATCAGTTTGTCTTTTCACAGGAAAAAGGTTTCCACTATTTTTGTTATAATTTTTATCAGATAGTCTTTATTTGAAAGTTTACTCATCCTTTCTTAATTTCTGTATCTCTGACTTTGGTGGATGACCAGGCTGATCCCTATATGTGAACATTTGTCCTAATAAAATGGATTTGATCCTAATAAAATTTATCAAACATTATGCCTTTTTTGCTTGCCCTCAAAGATTCTATATCATTCTTGTTTAAAATAAAATTTCCAGTAACCAAAGTCATTTGATGCTAGATTGGATGATTTCTTAATAGTTCCTCCCAGTTTTGCTAGTTAATATTTGCCCCTTTTTCATCATTTGTTTCCATTTGTCCTTATAGCAAGTTTGTTGTGAATGGTACACTGGACCATAAAAAAATATTGCTTGATGAAAAACAACAATAAACAACAAAAAGACTTCAGTAAAATCTATGCTAAAAAGTTTATTTTGGATAAAGAATTCATTGACAAAAATAAGGTTACAGAGCACAGGGCAAAAAATATCTCTGTAAATTTATGTAGAGGGAGAATAGAGCATTGTTCTAAAAAGAGTTTTTTTTGTAGTTGTTGAAAAGGACAATTCTGTAGTCGTTGAAAACTCTCATCCTGAAAAAAAACAATTCTGTAGTCGTTGAAAACCGTCGTCCTGAAAAGGACAATTCTGTAGTCGTTGAAAACCGTCGTCCTGAAAAGGACAATTCTGTAGTCGTTGAAAACCGTCGTCCTGAAAAGGACAATTCTGTAGTCGTTGAAAACCGTCGTCCTGAAAAGGACAATTCTGTAGTCGTTGAAAACCGTCGTCCTGAAAAGGACAATTCTGTAGTCGTTGAAAACCGTCGTCCTGAAAAGGACAATTCTGTAGTCGTTGAAAACCATCGTCCTGAAAAGGACAATTCTGTAGTCGTTGAAAACCGTCATCCTGAAAAAAACGTTTTGTAATCATTGAAGAGTGTAAAGAAAAGTTCACTATAAATAATTTAGCATGAGAGTCTATCATTATTTGGTTAGAGTACATGGCTTTTTCATCAAATGTGGGATTTGCTGATGATGGTTTTGTTGTTGTTGGTAACAGACCATTGCATTACTTTCTGTGAATGAAGAAATTACTTTGATTAAGCCTGTAAACAATACATTTATTCTTTAATATTTAAATTGTTTGCTTTTTATTGTTACACAGTGCTTCAACTAGTCTATTCTAAATTTTTTTTTTATATTTATAATTCATAAGAAATGAGACCAGTCTGTGTTTACATATCATTATATACTAACAAAATGAGAGGCAAAGTTTTTAAATGTGGGGATATTCAGGTACCTGGGTTAGATAAAATGTTTATGTTAAAATGGCATATTGTTATTGATCATATCTCATGAGTTCAGTGGAGGAGTATTGTATACATGGATATACAACATACCTTAAAAAAAAAAAGATTATTTTTAATTTATTTTTTACAGCACATTCCAGGAAGGTGGGATACAAAGACAATAATATTCATTCCCACATCTACGGTGATTCAAGTGATTCAAACAGAAACATGACACTGTTTCCAAAACTATTATCTGATGAGCAGATACTTAAATTTACACTAACCTGTCTTACACAAATAAATAATTAGTCATTATATGCAATATTTCCCAATTTTCTAATCTCTTAGCAGTGTTTCTTATCCACCATCTGGGTTTCATCCAAAAAAAGGTAATATGTATACTTTTCTCTCTGGATAGAATAAACCATTCCATAATTTTTTAAACTTTAGATAAAACTCTTTTCTTCATCAAGTCTGGCTTGAGGATGACAGCTGTTTTCTCTCTTATATTCTGATCTACATTTACATGTTTTATTAATGCAATCATTTCTTAAGCCTTGCTCTTTTGGAAAAGAAAAATTGACAGTGAATTTATGAAGGTTAGTTGTGCTATTGAAAACTATAAAGATAGCAACCCCAAATTCTGTTCAGTCAAATCTCTTATAAATGATATGCTTGCTGTAACTACATAGTCTCTTTAGATTCATTTTGCTTTAGAAATCATTCTGCTTTAAAAATAACAAAGGATTGATAGTTGGTATCTTCTTATATCACTTAATACTACTTCCATCATCTTATGATCATTTCTGATGACACTAAACTAACCATTTAAAAAAGAAGAAAATGTTTATAATTAATAATGGCATCCAAAATTTCCAGTTACCAGGTTTCATAAAGGTAGATAATCTTTAGGAACCTATTCTGCTCATTTTCTTTTCAATGTGAGAATAGAAACAAAACACTTTATAATAAACAACTAAACTGCTTTGATAATTTAATAGAAAATATTCACTGACTAAGATATTTCCAGACTGAAATCCTCTTCTCATCATATATCTGTTCAGAAGTATGATGTTTTTTTGACTCTAGTATCATCAGCTGTGTTATGATTTCTTAGCCACATTCAAACTGGATTGATGCTGTCCCAAAGATTCAATGAAAACTATCAAGAAGATTTGTCCCTTTTTTTAATTTCAAAAGGATTTCTTTTGTCAGAATAAATTATGTTGATGTCAGAAAACTTGCTTTCAGCCACTGCAGAACTTGAAGTAATTTTATTGTTTTTAGCTATTATATATTGGTTATTAATATATAAATTATTTTCAGATAATCCAACAACTGGTTCACTAAGCATTTATAATTTTAAGAATTGGTTTATACCAGTAGGATGCTATCACTAGTTATAATCTATATTCACATAAAATCTCATGTTTTTTTTTTTGTTGTTTTTTTGTGCAGACTAATATTGTACACTCACTCTTCATAGATTTCCAGAACATCAAAAAAAAAACGAAAAAAACCAAAGTGTCTCATTGTCCTATTCGCCATTTTATTTTGTTTTTCTTAATTAGTATCACATCAAGAAAATTAGTAAAGCCACTAAGACGCAAGGAGTCATAATGTGTGGAAGAATTAAGAACAGAAATATTAATAAGGAGCAGAAAGAGAAAAGAGTAATCAGGAGGGCAGTAGGTAACATTTGACATTGCATTTAAATTTTTTCAGATTAAAGTTGACCAGATAGTATGGAGCCAGAAGGGAGTTTCAGGCAAGAAGTGTAGGAAAAGAAAGTAATAGCATAGAACTTATGGCCACATTCAGCCAGCTAAACTGTAAATATTACCATGAAAGTATTTATAACTTTGGTAAACTATATCATCTTAGGTGTGTAGGGGCAGGGAGTGTTAAAGGAACTTTTTAACTCACCATAGATGATGCAAGTGTCCTTGAGAGTAACACACTGTGCCTCTTTTTCAATTGATTTAAAGTGGAACAAATATATCGGATCTATATCTGCATCTACTGCTAGGATGATGGAGTATCTAAGTCAGGGCAGAAAGTTTTTATTGGCTCAATATATCTTGCTCACTTACAAATCTGCTATTCGTCCGTGCATTGAATACTGTTGCAATAATCTTGTCAGATGCTCCTGCTATGATATTTTTTTTATAATCTTGTCACATCAAGCAAGGCATTTTAAATGAAAAGCTCATTCTGCTGGGCTCTAATATTTTAAAATAGTAAATCAAGCTATAATATTATATATTTGAATATCAAATGCATTTGAATATTGTAACCATCACACATCAACTAGTAATTAACAAAGGATATTGATACTTTGACAATTTCATTAATATTCCTATCACTCCCTTGCTAATATATATACATATATATATATTATCCTATGTCTAATAGATATTTTATATATATATATATATATATAGCTCTGTTCATACATTGTTTTATTAACACCTGAATAATAATACTATACATATGTGCACCATCATATCTATATTTATTAATTTATGTCACTATATATATATATATATATATATATATATAATGTCATTTATTCAATTGTAAAATCAATTTTTCTTTCTATTTCTTTCTTACTCTTGATTACATTAGAAAATGCATTTCATTGTTAATATGAGATTACCTTTTTTTCTTTATTTTTTATTTTTATTTTTTGTAATCGTGTCACCCCAAGCAAGGCATTTTACTGCCACTGTTGTGCAGGGGGTTACATAGGAGGAATGTTGAGGAGTGAGAGGTTGCAGAGGGTGTCTGGAAGAGAGTATGAGTGGGAAGAGAGTATTGATGAGAGTGGGGTGGATGTAGAAAAGCATGAGAGAGAGGATGTAAGTTAGTGAGACAGGAGATAACTATTGACTTTATATTTAAATTCTTGGAGATTGTAACTGTCAGGAAAGCAAGTATGCGGAAGAGAATTCCACAGGATCTCAAAGTTCTCAATAAAATCCAAAGAAGGGTCTGCAATGAAATCAGCCTTGACTTGTCATCTCTACATCAGTCACTATCTCACTGACATGACATGGCTTCCCACTGTTGTTTCTAGAAATTTGACTAGTTCCCCCCCACCCCTCTGCATGATCCACATAATTTAAGTGTTACTATATTGGCATCTAGGTCCCACTCCTTTACTGTTGGGCCTACGGCTATATCACGTTGAATACACTGGGTCTTTCTTGATCACTGAAGTTAAGCAATGTTGAGCATGGTCAGTACTTAGATGGGTAACCACTTGGGAATACCAAGTGCTGTAAGCGTTTAGTAACGGATGTGCATTGTGGTGTAGTGGAAATCGGTTCAGAAAGAGAAATCGGTGAGCCGGGTTAAAATTCCAGTTGTATACCATGCATTCAATTAAGCACTGGTACCCTTGGGAAAGGTATTAATTCGTCCCTTCCCTCCAGTTATGGGTTAAATAACAGGGTAGGACTCGGGGACCCTGCCCTTAAAAACAAATCCCAATGAATCTTGATACTTGAAAAGAAAAAAAGTATTACTTGACACAAAAATTTATATAAAAACAATAATAAATTGTTGAAAGAAAAAGGTATTACCAGCAATAAAAAAATTTAGTTGGCAATAAATGACCTACCGAGGTGTTGATATGCCATAAAACAACCAACCAACAACTTTTACTGTTGAAATAGAAAATGTAATTGTCACTTCTACTCTAACATTTCTTTTCTTACAATTCCAACCCATAGAATTCCTTTCTGTTTACTTGTTTTCCTGATAGTGACAATCTCTAAAGATTTAAATACAGGGTCAATTGCCATATTCTATCTTTTTAAATCTCATTCATCTTTTATCCTTTCTTCAATACCCCCTGTATTAGTTTTTTCTCTCACTGTAAGCCCCTGCACACTAGTAGTGGTCCCAACTTGTTTGAGGTGAAATGATTTGAAAAAAGCTTATTAATTATTATCAATTTACGCTTTTGACACTTTGAACAATTTTCCAGCCCCACTTTTTATTAAGTCATCTCCTGTTTCCTGTATACTCAGAAAAATTCAAATTCACTCCCCAGTTACTAAAAATATTCAAGTTGGGTAGGTGAGTCAGTGTAGCTCTATCTGATGGAGGCTACCATAATCTAATTTGCCCTGATTAAGAGCCCCCTTGTATTAGGCTCTTAAGAGTAAATGGCACAGCTGAAATATTGTAGTAGTAACATAATCAAAGACAAACAAACATAATTGTCTGAGGACAGCACTGAATCAAGAAAAGTATCACTTAGAAATTTTACTAACAAAAATGAATATCAGTAGGTATTGATATTATAATATTAATGTTGGGTTAAAAGTATTAAAAAATATTAGTACTATGGAGAACCATCACAGCATTAGTACCATGGAGTTTTCAATCATACCATTTAAAATATGATAGATGTATCATTTAGTTTTTAATTTGCTTGTTATATATTTGAGTATTCTTTCTAGTTTTTATAGGATAAATAAAAATTGAAACTGCAAAACATTTTATTTAAAAAATTTTAATTAAAAGGTTAATAAAAATAAATATTATCACTAAAACCAGAAATGTAGTGAGTTGACAGAGATAATCAGAAACTTACTTTACTAATCATAAAAATTTGACTTGCCACTTGCTAACTCCTCAGGAAAAATATTTTGTGGGTTGTTTATACACTCAACAGTGCTAATGGAGAGTTAATTTTGGTTCCCTGAGTCTAAATACATAAAATATGGCTTTATCCACAATATACTGAATAACCTTGTCGTTATGTTATATATCAATGGCAATATCAGGTTTCCTATTTTAGTTTCAATTATGTACAATTAACTAATGGAATCTATGAAAATCTAATCAGGTACTTTATTGATTAGCTTTGTATTTTTTGCCCTGCTTTGTTTTATGAAAAGAAAAAGAAATTTTAAAGTTCTTTTGTTTAGGAAATGGTTTCCAAAATTTTTGCTTACTTTTTCACTTGAGGCACAGAAAACTAAAGCCACATGAAAAATATGCATAGTTTAAAAAGAAAAAAAAACAGTTTCTTTATTTTCACATCTTGCTTTTTTAAATAAAAGGCATCAATACACAAAGTGGCAGTGTTTTAAGAATATCTATCTATCGACTCTTCTGTGGAGTATGGGGTTACAGCTAGATGTTGCTGTTATGGTTTCTATAGCAAAAAGGTTTTATAGGGTGGAGTTGCCAGCCTCCATAGACAAATGGTTTTGAATTCAGAGTTGGCCTTCTCCTAGACTGGTTACAAACTAAAGTTAGAGCATCAAGTATGCCCTGCTATTAACCTTTAGCTGCTAGAAAAATTGATGGATTCATAACTTTCCAAGAATATTTATGTGAACACAATGGTTTTGCTACTTTCTACAAATTCATACATTATAAAAACTACCTCATAATCAGAAGTTCAGTACACTTTTAAAATCTAGTAGAAATTAAATGTATGATATGACAGGTGTAAAAAAAATGACATCTGCCTATTGATTTTAGATCCCCCCTACCTTGAATGTCTCTTGGGCCTGGTATTGGGTAAACAATGAAAAAAACATAAGGAAAGGAGCACTGTTTCATTCCACTTTTTTGAAGTGATGCTGATCCCCTAAGACTAATATAGAACCTTTGTAATCTCGAAGAGCACAAGACTATCCAATCAAATGATTACTTTAAATACTTAGCTGTATGAATCAATTAAACAAATTTAGTATAGGAAATAATAAAATTGAACTTAGGACAGGCTGTGCTAGATGCTATCTTGCACAACACCACAAGTTGCTAAAAAGCTAGAATATTAACCTAACAACTGAAATCATGTTCTTAAATAGCCTCATTAAATTGAGACTTTCATATGGATATCATGCATGGCACCAAAATCATTGAGAAATATCTAAACTATCAGCTGCAGACAATTGCTTTCTCAGATCAATTGTTAAAAATGGCTTTCGGCAAATGAAGCCAACAGATCTTAACAAGGATCATCCATCTTCAAACCTACAGCAAGAAAAACAGAACTGTATGAAATATCAAAAACCACATCACTTGAAGACTTTCAACAGCAGCAATGACTAAAATGGATAACAAATGTAATTCAAAGATAAAATAATGGCATAACAAAGATATTGATTTTTTTTTTTTTTTTAATCGTTTCACCTCAAGCAAGGCATTCCACTGCCACTATTGCACTTGGGGCTACATAGGGGAAGGTAAATAGAAAGAGTGATTAGATGTAGGAAATGTCAGAAGTGGGGGTGATAGATAGTTTGGAGGATGGGAAGAGTGTTTGAAAGAATGGAAGTGAGTTAAACAAAAGGAAGCCCCATAAATACTCAAAAGAGTGGACTTGAGAAATCTATTTTCAGAAAGATTAACACTGGTTACTTGGTCAATGCTGAATGCTTCCTCATAAAAAATGATTAAAATTACCATTAAACATATTTGTTTTATTTAAATTAAATTTTGATAATCATAGAAACCACAAAAAAAAATTGAGCTTTGAATACTATTTTTGTATTCTAAGCTCTAACCTATGCAAAAATATTTGATAAGGATACATCTTTTAAAGATTTCTGATAGTGATTTCACTAAAATTAATTTACATTTAATTTTTCAGAATATGCATTTTCCAAACACATTTGCTTCCAGCAAATTCATCAATTAAAAATACCTTGCTTTAAAGAGATTTTTAATTCTAATGAAACTTTTCATTTACATCTATAAATACAAATGAGCAAATAATTGCATATTAAAAGGAAAACAGATTTTGTGATTATACTGTCAGATTTTATTAGGCAAGTCTGTTTTTACAGTCAAAATGGTATTTACTTCCAAAATCATTGAATTAAATATCTATTTTATTCGGAAAATATTGACTAGTTTAATGAAATAAGTCAGGATTGCTGAGAATTCTTAAGTTAATCTCCTTCTCTGTAAATGGAATTGTGCTGAAAAATATAAATTTAATGCATGAAATTATTGTCATCATTATACTACAAACATATTGTCTCTCTTTCTCTTCCCCCCTTTCTCTCTCTCTCTCTCTCTCTCTATATATATATATATATATATATATATAAAGAGAGAGAAACATATATATATATATATATATATATATATATATATGCAGAGAGAAACATGTTCATAAACTAATATACAGTGTGATGAATGAATTGTCCTCTAAATTATGCAAAAATGAAAATAACACTGACATCTCATCTTAAAGGATATATTTACTAAAATTACATGAAAAATATCTTGAAATACTAGAGTAAATTTATTCAATAAAATTGCTATTGGCTTCAACTATATTCTCAAAACCACTTAAGAATCTCTTGCAACTCTTCTGGACAATTTCCTTGTTTAAAATGATGAATGTTGCCATACTCCTTGCCTTTAATTCATCTTTAGTGTTACAAAGAGTTTTGTTTGTCTCTCATTCAACTGTTCCCGACATATAATAATCAAGGAGACCGCAGTCTGTGTAGTTAGGTGGCCAGACGTAAGGGGTGACATGGTCACAGAAATGGTCTAACAACCATGGCTAGATTCTCTTGCTTGTGTGGCATGGTGCAGAGTCCTTTTGCCAGGCATAGGGTCATCCAGCAACCATATTCTTAACCTAGGGCAGCAGTACCTTCTCAAGGCACTTGATGTAGGCCTGTGTTGAGTTTGAGACACTGTAGGAAGATGAATGGAGGCATAATGTTGTCATCACTTGTGATCACTCTAAATATTTTTGTCATCTCTACTGGAATCATTTAACTATTTTTGAATGCATGCACAAAATTAAAATATATAATAACGACAATTTACCCATCGCAACCTCTGTGTGTGTGTGTCTAGAGAGAGAGAAAACTATATATATATAAAGAGAGAGAGAGAGAGAGAAAGAGAGAACCGTTCATATATATATATATATATATATATATATATATAAAAAGAGAAAGAAAAACATGTTCATAAACTTATATATAGACAGAGATAAAAAGACACATTAAATTTATCATATGATTAAAATACTGATATGTAGAAGTCGAATAACTTCCCTTTCAACATGGTGGTCTTCTTTTGTCTCCCTGTAGGAAGGTGAACATTCAAGAGTGTGAGACTCACCTTTCTGCTGTTTCCAACTAGTGTCCAGTTGGCAGACAAAAATAAACAGGGTTGTAACTGAATACATGTTGCTATGTGGCCCAAAGACAAATGGTGGATATTGTGCTGAATATTTATGAAGCCCAATATACACACTGAAATTATCAGCCAATCAATGCTTACAGAATAGACTTGCCTGTAACAGAATGGAATCTCCCAGATTATTATTTAAACCACCTACCAATTTGCCTTGGTGGTTTTTTGGTCAGTCAAACCCAACTTCTATTCTAGTTGAGTACTGGCTGTTTCTTCCACAAGATTTTTACATAATAAACCAAATTTTAATACACATTTAAGCTATTATATGTAGACTAAATAAACGGTTCAGTTTGAAATTCTTTGCAGTTTACACATTATCATACACCTGATGAAGACTAGATGGCATAATGGTTGAAACATAGGAATCACAACAATAAAGATCAGGTTAATAGTTTGCATGGAAATAATTATAACTTCTTATGCAAGCTATGGGGTTATGGTATTACCGGATGCTTGCTTGATCTGATTCAATCTTTCCCATCTAACTGCTTAATGAAGATCGTCTTGAATGGGCAGGCCTCCACATCCTACTGTACAAACGCTGGTGTCCCTCAGGGCTCTATCTTAGGCTTGACGCTCTTCCTTATTTTCAAAAATGATATCCCAGATGAGATCAAGTGCCAATTGGGCATCTATACAGATGACACCACAATTTACTCACGCATCAGTAAGAAGTCTAGCGAGGCAGGCAAACATAACCTCACTGCTGATCTTGAAAGAGATCTGCACTCAGTGGTGGAATGGGGAAAGAAGTGGCTTGCCAATTTCAATGCATCTAAGACGAAGCTGCTGTCACTCAATCATCACAGGCAACCTCTCCTGCCTCCCATAAGCAAGGACCAAGCGAGTCTCCCTGAGAGCAATATACTGTGTCTTCTCAGCCTTACCCTATCTTTTAATCTCAAGTGGAACCATTACATTGAGTCAATAGCAAAACCCACTGAAGGTTGGATCACTGTCGGGCCAGAATGTTTATTCTGCCTGAATCCATCTTGCACATATACAAATCAACCATCCATGCGTGCATGGAATACTGCTGTCATATATGGTCAGGCACACCCACTGTTCATCTCAGTGTTCTCGACAGGCTCCAAAGAAGAATCAGTAATGTGATAGGACTGACTTGGTGGTTCGGCTCCAGCCACTTCCTCACAGGCAGGATGTGGGTTCCCTCTGTCTATTCTACAAATATTTTCATGGCTTCTGCTCCGACAAACTTAAGTCACTAGTACCTCTGCCACATGTGTTTACTTGTGCAACTGGACTGTCAACTAGGTCCCATTCATTCACAGTTAGATCAACCAAATGCAACCAACAATACTAATCTAGCAGTTTCTTTTCCTGCACTTTCCACCTGTGGAACTCTCATTCTTGCTTCCCTGACGGTTACAACCTCCAGGAATTTAAATGCAATGTCAATACCCATTTCTTAACCACTTGACTCCAGTTCTTTTTACCTCACTCTGTATATCTTTTCTTTTCTCTCTACCTTAGTAGCTGTCATCACACCTGTATTCCCATCCTTGTCTTGCTCCTTTCTCTGACACCCCCTGTAACTGGTTCGTCTTTCTCTTTACTCTTCTTCTATCTAATCTTTTACTTTTATGTAGCCCCCCGCGTCAGTGGTGTTAGCGCCTTGCTTGGAGTGAAACGATTTAAATTAAAAACAAAAGAAATACTTTTTAAATTATGCTAACATTTCAAGAATTAAACATACATACATACTGATGCCATGATGTATATACATAATGTTTAGATGACCAATGACAGCAAAACATAAAATTTAAAAATTAATACATATGTAAACTCTAATGCCTTAAGATATACATCTGATGTCTACACAAGCAATGAAAACAAAACACCAGAGAATTTAAAATATGAAACGTAACACTACATGATTCTATTTCTAAAAGATTCTGATGAAGCTAAATAAATAGCAAAACTTGTTAAATTTATAAATATGTGTGTGTTTATGTGTTGAGCAGGGAGATGTTACAACTTTTATAGTAAATGGATGGTGTAAATTCACGTCATTTTGGGAGTGTGGAACAATGGGTGTTCAATTTTTGAAATTCTCGTATGCATATGAGCATCTCGGAGTGGTGTAATGGTTAGCAAGCTCGTCTCACTAGAATCATTATAACTGAATAGTGAGTTCGATCCTCACTGGGTACCCCTTACTTTCGGCCATGTGTTACATCTAAGCTACGCTTAGGAAATCACCTTCCTCCAGGTTTGGGGGTTGGGCCCAGAACTAACAACCCTGCCCCATAAAAAACAATTTGTTACGGAAACTGCAAAAATGCTGCCCTACACACCATTAGGTGTAAGGAAAAGTTTTTTTTTTTTTTCGTATGCATATATGGGTTCCTTGTGGAAGAAGAATAAAGAAATGATTTTTAATTAAATTATTGTTGGCAGAATTTCATGAAAGAATTTTTTTTTAAAAGACATGTTGTTTTAAGCATTACCTGGATTTCAGAAACATGTAAACCAGGCATGAAGATTTTCATTGAATGAAAGGTCTGTTCAGCATTTTCATTTTGGTGATGAAAAAGATGAGTTGATATTGAGAAATTGAATTTTAACTCAATATTATTGTTTCTAAAATTGCTTGCTTATTGAAAAAGTTTAACAGGAGTTTTATGAAAACAGACTGAATCCAGAAGTTTGTTGATTAGTTAACTGCATTCTGATTATTCATTGTTCAAAAAGGGTGAAGGTACTTCTTTTATATGCCATGTTCTTTCAGGACGTAAGCGATCATGGCTTTCCACATCTCCCTGTCCCTGGTGGCTCTTAGCACACTTTCTCCTGTTGCATCATGCAACCCTTGTTCCATCATCAGCCTGATCAGGTCCTTTAAATATGTTATCTACTGCTTTCTTCTGTCTCTTTTATCCCTCTGTCTGGCCTGTTAGTAACAGGTTCTCCAATCCCTCCTTCCTCATTGCATGTCCCAGAAAGTTTAGTTGTCTCTTCCTGATTCTCACTATTAATTTCCTTTTTGTCTCCATTCTTTCCAAAACCTTGTCATTGCTCACATGCTCGGTCCATGATATCCACCACATTTCAGTTTCTTTAAAGTTTTTCCTTCATCTTCAAAGATATCATCCAACATTTGATGCCATATTGAAGAACCAACATCACATAGCAATCCAGTACTCTCCTATTTGTTTCTAGTGAAATTGTCCTGTTTCTTAATACTTTACTCAACTTCTGGAATACTTCTTTCACCATGCCAATTCACCTTCAATGTCCACATACAAATTTTCTTTTACTCTGATCAACTGTTGGTGGTTTGTGTAGTAAATATAGTGTAACGATGCTCCCTAAAAACTCAAAATAAAGACTGAAAGTTTGAAGGTTGGTAGATTGTATTCGGTTGGAAAATTATAAAGTTTTCTTATTTCATATGACACTGAATCTGAAGCAGCCAAGTTTCATTTTATTTGGTGTGTGTATGTATGTATATATAATGTGATACTACATCTATAGCACAACTAGTGTTTCATGCATTATGAAGTTATTAGGTGTATATGATGACCTGGAATGTGCGTTGTGGTGCAGTGGATATCAACTCGGAATGAAAAATCAAGGAGGTGAGTTTGAATTCCATTCGAATTACTTGCATTCACTTACACACAAATACCCTTGGGAAAGGTATTAACTTGTCTCTTCCCTCCAGTTATGGGTGAAATAATAGGACAGATTGGGTTCTATAGCCTTGACTGGCAACCAGTCTACCATAGAAAGAAATAGCAACATACTGCAAAATAATCTGCCCAGTCAGTCATGTCTTTTTCAAGACATGATCACCCAGGCGTGTATCACGTATGGCACTTAACTGATTATGATCTGATAATTTCTAGATTTGAATTTTTATTTTTTGATTCTCATGTCTGTTAAGGTTGTTATAAATCTCAGATGCCATCAGGTTCATAATTTATAACAACCTTAAACAATGGGAGAACCTAAAATAAAAATTCAAATTTAGAAATGGTTCGTTCATAATATGCACCTGATGATTGCATAGTACATGAAACTCTAAGTTATGCTGTAGATGTTGAACAATATGTATATTAATAGCTCTGTTATGTTATATATGCATGTGTACCTGCGTCTATACCCATATGCATATTTTTTAATATCCATACCAATTTATATAAGTTGTGTGTGTGTGTGTGTGTGTGTGTGTTATGGTGAACTCACCTGTCTAGGGATAGTGGACTCTCCCTCCTAATATAAGTAACAGTTTAGCGAGTAGTCAGGGAGAAATTATGTGTCAGCGACCTGGCAAGTTACTCTTCATTACTATGTGATAATACAAAGTTCCTATCAGAACGTCAAACCTAGAGGACTGACATTTGTACTTAGATTCAATGCGCAATCTTCTAATTTTGTACTCCACAACAGTGTGCGTGTGTGTGTGTGTGTGTGTGCTTGCCATGAAAGACACTAGCCTCGTTCAAAAATATCTAAACTATCAGCCGTATAAAATGGCTTTTTCAGATTAGTAGTTAAAAATAGCTTTAAGTAAATGAAGACTGTAGTTCTTAGCAACCAGCATCCTTCTTCAGTCATTGTAGACTGGTACTGTAGAATCACATTTGTACCAAATAACCAAAAAAACACATCGCTTGAAGATTTTCAACAGCAGTCTCACCTAGGTGTGAATTTGCACGAGATACTAGATTGGCAACTAGGTCCCACCCTTTTACAGTGACACTGATGAAATGTAACCGCAATTTCTACTCCAACAACTTCTTTTCTCGCACTTCTCACCTGTGGAATTCCCTTCCGCATGCTTGCTTCCCCGACGGCTACAACCTCCAGGAGTTTAAATGTAGGGTCAATAGACACCTTCTAACACACTAACTCACACCCATTCTCTCCAACTCTCTCACATCCTAACTTGTCTATCACCCTCCTTCTGACATTTCCTATACCCAATCGCTCTATGTAACCCCCTGCACTATAGTGGCCTTGCTTGGGGTGATAATATTAAAAAAAAGAAAAATTAACAATTAAATTAGACAACACATGTAACTCAGAGTAAATGATGACACAATTAATATATCAGTGACCCTCACTACTTCAAAGAAAAGGTTAAGAAGCAAAACCTATCAGTAGTGGAAAGAGTAATAACAGCCAATGCACTTGGAAAACCTTTTCCTGAAAAATTGTTTTAGTAGAAAGATTTTTTAAAATTCCATTTGAAAGTAACACTGGGTGATAATAAATGCTTAATCATTTCTTTTAAAACACAGCTAATATTGCTAAAACTCTATATACAAATATTGCTATATTTTGCTCAGTATTAGTGATTATAGATAGACAGTGATCTCCATGTGCCTGAAGATGATTTGAGGCATGAGGCTGACAGTTTTATTCTTCTTCTATGTGCCCTGTCCCTTCAAGACATAGGCGATCACGGTTCTCCACGTCTCCCTATCCCTGGTGGCTCTTAGTATGTTTTCTCCTGTTACACCTCGCAACCCCGTTCTGTCATCCACCTGATCAGGCCCTGCAAATATGTTATTCGCTGCCTTCCTCTGTCTTTTTTTCCTTCTATCCAGCCTGTCAGTATCAGGTTCTCCAAGCCCTCCTTCCTCATTGCATGTCCCAGAAAGTTTAGTTGTCTCTTCCTGATGCTCACTATTAATTTCCTTTACATTACCATTCTTTCCAACATCTCATTGTTGCTTGTATGCTCAGTCCACAATATCCACAGCATCCTTCTGTAGAACCACATTTCCACTACCTCAAGTTTTGTCCTCATTTTTGATGATATTGTCCAGCATTCAATGCCGTATTGAAGAACTGACATGACATAGCAATCCAGCACTCTTTTTTTTTGTTTCTAGTGAAATTTTCCTGTGTGTTAATACTTTACTCAGCTTCTAGAACATGTTCTTTGCCATTCCAATTTGCCTCCAGATCTCTGTGTCGCACTTTCCATCTCCTGTTAAAACACTTCCTAGGTATTTAAATTTTTGTACTTGCTTGATTCTGGTATCTCCCACCTGTATTTGGTCTTTTGGGTTGCTCTTTTTGCTGATGACCATGCATTCAGTTTTCTTAAAGTTCAATTGTAGTCCTTTTTTTTTTGTCACTCTCCACAGTTACCTTCTGTCTGAAGTCTTGTGCAATATTGGTTTCTATGTGAACACTGTCTATATCTCTCTATCTATGTATCTTTCAATATCAATTTTTTCATGTATCTATCCATATCGGTCTTTGTATCTATCTATAACTATCTAAATCTGTTCATATCTTTGTATTTATTCATATCTTTGTATCTATCCATATCTGTCTAGATCTATTCATATCTTTGTATCTATCCATATCTATCTAGATCTATTCATATCTTTGTATCTATCCATATCTATCTCAATCTTTTCATATCTATCTATCTCAGTTTATTAACATCTATCTGTCTCTGCTGTTGATTTCAATGTATGGAGGCCCAACAGTTTATTTTGAACTGAACCTTTAAACTAGCCCCACATACTCCTTTGGCCCAGAAAGGCTTGGGTGGATTCAAAATTAATATTAGGCTCAATTCATTCCACCAGCCAGTATCATACCTTCAAAAGAAGTTTGGGATCATTACCTGACACTTGAAGAATCCTTGAAAGAGAACTGATGCCTCCGCCACATGAATTTACTAGTGCAACCAGATTCACAACAAGGTCTCACTCATTTACAGTTAGATCTACCAAATGCAGCCAACAATTCTATTCCACCAGCTTCTTTTCTCGCACTTCCCACCTGTGAAGCCCCCTTCCATATACTTGCTTTCCTGACGGCTATAACCTCCAGGAATTTAAATGCAGTGTCAATACCCATCTCTTATCCACTTGACTCTAGTTCTTTCTACATCACCCCTTATATCTTGTTTTTTGCCTTTCTCTCTACCTTCGCAACTGTTTTCCCATCCTTCTCTTGCCCTTCCTCTGACACCTCCTGTAACTGGTTCGTCTTTCTCTTCACTCTCCTCCTGTCTAAACTTTTACTCTTATGTAGCCCCCTGCACACCAGTGGTGATATTGCCTTGCTTGGAGTGAAATGATTAAAAGAAAAGACTATTAATTATTATCAATTTATGCTTTTGACACTATGAATAATTTTCCAGCCCCACTTTTTATTAAGTCTTCTCCTGTTTCCTGCATACTCAGAAAAATTCAAATATCTCTCCCCAGTTACTAAAAATATTCAAGTTGGGTGGGTGAGTGAGTTAGTGTAGCTCTATCTGATGGGGGCTCCCATAATCTAATTTGCCCTGATAGAAGAACAGGAAGTAGGATACAAACATTATTCAGTTTTACAAAGAATAGGAAGCTGTGAAAAAGTATGATTGCTCATATTCAGAAAGGCCATGGTACATAAAAGAAGAATGTTCATTTGGGTAGAATATTCTTAAAGACTAGGATTTTTATAGATTGACAGTGGTATACATGAAAAAACTCAACAAAAGAACATTTTAATTAAATTTTTTTGTATTGCTATGTTTACTCTCCTTTGCAACAAGATACTAATGTTTAAATAGTTTGTATTTAAAGCAACTGCCAACGGCAGCCAATTTATTCCACACATTAAATTGGTTCTCATATTTTGTAATGGAGAATGATTTCTCCTTTTAAATAAACTGGATATTTTCTTAATCAAAGAGAACAACAAAAGTTACCTTTACAATTTATAAAAGTTTCTTCCATTTATTTTTAGTATGTGATACCTAGATTTATCATTTTTAAATAAATGGGCATTCTTAAATTTCAAGGAAAAAATCTGTCTTTGTCATGACAGTTAAAAAAATTACAAGTTATTGTAGATATTCATATATTGTTATGTTTAAAAAGAAACTAACATATTTTCAAATTTTATTTTATATTAGATTTATTTCATTTTGTGGTTTGCTACAGATGCATACATATTGTTGTAATTATTTTTTTCTAATTCAAAGTTT
This sequence comes from Ascarosepion bandense, assembly GCA_037127315.1. NCBI lineage: Eukaryota > Metazoa > Mollusca > Cephalopoda > Sepiida > Sepiidae > Ascarosepion > Ascarosepion bandense. Next base: position 2,794,293 of record JBBBDQ010000364.1, read on the forward strand.
TCTGTACATGATAGAAGAACAGGAAGTTTTCAAGTCATTTTTATCAAAATGTACTGTGATAAAAAATAGTTTATGTGACAGAAAAATGTTGTGAAGTTTATTGTTTTTTTTACATTATTTAAAGAATACAAAATAGATTTGCAAAGGATTTCTTTTGGTTCAAGTTCTAAAAAAATTGAATAAAATTAATCAAATAATGGGTACAACAAACTGAATATGATCTATTCTGTGTGTATCTAAAAAGCTATGATCACATTTACATATATATATATCTATATTGAAGAATTATATCAAACAATAACTATAAATGAAGAATCTGACTGGACTTACTTATTCAACATTCATATATATATATTTACAAGGTGTTGCTGAAAATATATCTTATGTGAGCTAGACTGAGAACTTTTCAGCACCCATTTATAAAGATAAAAGCATTTATCATTGTATAACTAGATGATACTGTAGTAAATAGGAAATCAAGAATTAAAATCAACCTTCTTCTTCACTTTACAAAAATTCACAATGACATGTGAAATCCTGGTTTTTCCGAAATAAAAAAAGATTGACCATGTGCTTAAAGAAAAAGTCTTAACCAGATTTCGTGAGTAGATGTTAAATTGGTTTTCTGACTGATTGGAGTGATTTTCAAGATCATAAAGACTTTGCGATCCAGTGCAAAACATCTGAATGACTATAAAGGCTTTGATCAGATCAGAGGCAGTCAATCAGACATGGAAGCAGGAGAGAAGACAAGCTAAAATGTAACAAGGCAGAAATTTCAAGCTGACTCAGATGTAAGGTCACATCGCATATTGTCATCTTTTTCCTTCTTTCTCGTGTGCTGATTCCTTTTACTTCTTCTTCTCCATCCAAAGCCATTCCTACTAAACAAACACTCATATATACATACATATGTGTGCATTAAACTCTTTCCAACAAATTACTACTATGAACATACTCTTAACTCATTACTTGTTTCTCATCAAACATTTTTCTTCTTACACATTTATGTTAATTTTCAGCAGACAAAATTCCACTTATTTTTTACAACAACCTGATGATATCTTTAAATACAGGCTATGTTTGGAAGTGGCCTTGTACCAGGCATGGTTGACTATAGCTTCAATACTACAGCTTGGTTTACTATAGCTTCAATACTATATATATGTATATATACACACAGGTATGTGTGTGTGAGAGACTTAATAAAGAAAATGTGCTCTCTAGTGCAGAAGTATGATAGTTTGTCACTGGAAGATGTGTCATTCCATTCATCCAAAAAAAACTCTGTTCATCCTAGAAAGGTAACAGAATGTACAGCAAGATTATTGGCAAGAAAAGTTGGCACCAAGCCCCGAGTTAGGTTTAAAGAATGTTGGGGAGGACTTAAAGTAAGTGAAGTAAAAGTAAGGATACAATTAGTTTGCTCACTTCATCGATATGACATTTTTTTGAAAACTCACAAGAAAAAACCACTTAAGTAAAAACATGTTCTTGCTAGACTGAATTTTGCAAATGAACATTGTATCAAACCTGCAGCATTTTGGGAAAATGTACCTTGGTCAGATGAAACAAAAATTGAAATATTTGGCAGAAATGTTGTGGCAAAGGTCTGGAGAAAGAAGTGCCCTGAATATTCGCCAAAGAATACTATTCAAACAGTAAAATGTGGAGATAGATCAATCATGATCTGGGGTTGCTTTAATACCCAAGATGTAGTGCATATTATAATCATAGAAGGGAGGATGAATGGAGCATATTATAGGGATATTTTGGAGAGAGATATATGTCAGAGTGCACATTTGCTGGGTTTGAAACCAAGTTGGGTCTTTCAACAAAACAACAATCCTAAGCATACTGGAGAGATTACAAAATCATAGTTTTTTTATTTAATCATTTCACCCCAAGCAAGACATTCCACTGCCACTGTTGCACAGGGGGTTACATAGGGGAAAGGAAAGTGATGAGAAAGAGTGGTTAGATATACGAAATGTCAGAAGTAGGATGATAGATGGGTAAGGATATTGAAGATGAGGGTTGGGTAGATGGGAAGAGTGTTTGAGAGAATGAATGCAAGTTAGTGTGTTAGAAGGTGTCTATTGACCTTACATTTAAACTCCTGGAGATTGTAGCTGTCAGGGAAGCAAGTATGCGGAAGGGAATTCCACAGGCGGGATGTGCGAGAAAAGAAGCTGTTGGAGTAGAAACTGCGGTTGCATTTTATTGGTTTCACTGTAAAAGGGTGGGACCTAGTTGCTAATCTAGTATCTCATGCAAATTCGTACCTAGAGAGCACCAGTGATCCAAGTTCATCGGAATAGAAGCCGTGAAAGTATTTATAGAAGAGGCACAGGGAAGCCTCGTCATGCTGGTGAGAGAGTGACTACATCCAGTCTGATAAGTTGGTATCGGTCACATTACAGATTCTCCGTTGTATTTTGTCAAGAACCCCAAGGAGAATAGCAGCGACACCTGACAAGATGTGGCAGCAGTATTCAATACACGAGCGGATGGCAGATTTATATATGTGCAGGATAGACTCAAACGGGAAAAACTTCCGGGCCCTGCACAGAGAACCGACTTTTATAGCAGCGGATTTAGCAATGGATTCAATATAGTCATTCCACTTGAGATCCACTGAGAGTGTGAGGCCAAGGAGGCATAGTATTTTACTCTCTGGGAGGCAAGCCCATTCCATTCTAATGGGAGGTAGGTGCGATTGTCTATGATGGTTAATTGACAGCAGTTAAGATCTCATAGATGTTCTAAAATGACCAATCAATCTGCAAATCTCAATTGAATTAAAAATTTACAGAGAGGGTTGAAATTGAGAATTCAATAAAAGGAACCTGCAAAATCTGTATGAACTAAAGGAATTTTGTTATGCAGAATAGAAACACATTAGCCAAGAAACATGCAAAAAATTATAGGGAACTACTCTAAATGCCTATATGCTATAATTAGAAATAATGGTTATGCTACGAAATATCATTATTAATAATTTCTTCTTCTCTGTGACATGTCTCTTCAGGATGTAGAGGATCATTGCCTTCCACGTTTTCCTATCCCTGATGGCATATGGCACACTTTCTCCTGTTATCCCTACCAAACCCTGCCCTGCCATCCACCTGCTCAAGCCTGTCACTGCTTTCCCCTGTCTCTCTTTTCTTCTATCTGACCTGTGAGTATCAGATTCTCTTAGCCCTCCTTCCTCATTACTCACATGCTCAGCCCATGATAACCACAGCATCCTTCTGTAGAACAATATTTCAGTTACTTCAAGTCTTTCCTTTTCTTTGATGAAATTGTCCAGCATTTGCTGCCATATTGAAGACAGATATCACATGGCAATGCAGTACTCTCTTCTTTGTTTCAAGCAAAATTTTCCTGTTTCTCAATACTCTACTCAGCTTCTGGAAGGCATCTTTGGCCATGCCAATTTGCCTTCAGATCTCAATGTCACACTTTTGTTTTCTGTTAGGAGACTTCCAAGGTATTTAAATTTTTGTATCTGCTTGATTTAATATCCCCCACCGGTAATTGGCATTTTGGGCTCTTCTGTTTGCTGATGACTATGTATTCAGCTTTCTTGTAGTTTATTTGTAGTCATTTTTTTCAACTTTCTTCATTTACCTTTTTTAGGAGGTCTTGTAATTTTCTTTTTGTGTCTGCTATCAGCACTGTATCATCTGCGTATATTATGTTGTTCAGACTGTGGCCACTGATGAAGAATCCTGTTATAACTTTTAGGGTCCTCAGAATAGTCTCACTGAATAGATCAGTGAAAAGGCAGATGTTTGTCTTACAGACCTTTCTATCTTTGTATGTCTGCTGAATTTGTTTCCTGCCTGTATGCAGGCAGTTTACTGTCAGTAGAGGTTCTTGATTACTCTGTTTTTCCCAGATGTATTGTAAACTTTTGCATTATTAGATATTGGTTTTTCTTTTTGAGATTTTTTTATTGATTACTAGCAGTATAGCCCAGCGTTGCTTGGGTGTAATGAAAGCTTTAAGACTAATCCATGGTCCTGGAGCTCAGACTCTTTGGACATTGGCATGAAAGACTAAAAAGTAATAGTTATTTCCAGTTAAAGCAAACCAGTTAAAGCAAAACCGTAGACTGATAGAAAAATGATTGGATGTAAGTCAAATTTTGAAGTTTGGTGAGAATCAGAAAAAAATTGTGGATTTGTATAAAGAACATACAGACTGATAAACAGACACACACACAAACATCTTGCCTTTTATTTATATATACATATTATGGATTTTCTGCACTATTGTAAAAACTGCAACCTTGAAACTTCTGAATATCATTTCTTATGTCTTTGTCTATAAGAGTATCAAGTTTGATTAAAATCGGACCACTCCTTCTATAACCCGATTTTTTTTATTATTGATTTTCGATATTTATCTGGTGTACCTCAACACAAAACCTAGCTAAGAACACTCGCAGACTCCTATAGTACAACTGTGTAAATTTTCAAGAAAGTTGGTTCAGCCGTTTCAGAGTCTATTGATAACGGATACACACACACACACAGAGACAAAGTTCCATTTATAAGATAAGTTTAGAGTTTTTTTAAATATGATTGTTTGATGAAAGGCTTAAACATATGTATTATTAGCAACAAATGTTTTATCTATCTGTGTTAGGAATCCCATACATGGCAAAGTCTTTTCTGTACATCTTGTGGAACTAATTTTTGAGCACAGTGGAAGGTTTTTACATAATTTCTGTTCTTTTTGTTGGATAAAAGTCATTTGACCTTATTTCTCTTATACAGAAATATCTTTTGTAGAAACAATTTGCATTGTTTAGTGTAAGATTATAATTTCTCTTTTATTCTTAATGTTGACAAAAATAAAATAATGTGCTTTGTAAAAACAATTTTATACAACAATTTCTGCCTTAAATTTTTTCTCTACTTCTCAGAGTATTTCTTCATTGGAAAATTACCAGGAACAAATGAAATCGCTTTTTTATATTACTAATTATTATTAAACAGTTATTTTACTTGACGGGTGACTTTGATATGAGTGAATAACAATGACAATAACAAAGACATTGTAAAATAAACATTTCTTTGTTATTTATTTATTTCAGATTAGAGGTTACATCGGACTAGCTTTCAAGATCATAGATATTCAGTAACTTCATGTAACTTAGCTCTGACAGCTTTTTACTAGCTGACTATTACAGTACCAAGAAAACATTCTACTGTTATCTGACTCCACCTGCTATGCTTTGTCATTACAAGCATCAAATCAAACCAGAAATGTAATATTGCTGCCATTAGATCCATGCATGCACATCCCAAGGCTCTCTCCTTAGCCCAATCCTATTTCAGCAATATATTAATGGTCTGCCTAAGAACATTCTCAGATCACTATTAAAAATATATGGAGATGATTAAAAATTGAGATGACCAGAACCTTGTAGGTGATTACTCCACTGACCTTGCTCACACAGGTCAATGGTGGCGGAAATGGCTTCTAGCAGGATTCTTCTGTTTTCAGCTGTGTTCACTCAGGACATAGGCAATCATGGGTCTCCCTAATTTCCACAGGATTTTTTCTGTTTCTTAATTTGCTTAGCTTTTGGAATGCTCTTTGGTTATACCAATGTGCCATTGAATTTCACTGTTGTAATTTCCATCCTCTGTTAAAAATTTCCCAGATGTCTCAATTTTGGGCCTTAAAAAAACAAGCTAGTAACATTTCATCCTCACAGAGTAGACCCGAAATTATATCCAGTCATGATGAACAGTAGTACTCTCTATGAGGTACTTGTTGGACGATCTGTTTGTAATCAGGCCCACACCAGAATTTGTGACCCATTGATAAAGATATAGCAAAAATGATTAGCACTCTGTACCACTCTGGAAAGTACCTAGCCCCTCTTGTCAGGTCAGTCTCTACAAGAAACATTTCAGGCCAATAATAAAGTATTGCTAACACATGCGGCTGAAATGTGGTTCTACAGAAGGATGCTATGGATATCGTGGACTGAGCATACAAGCAACGACGAGGTATTAGAAAGAATGGTAACAAAAAGGAAACTGATGCTGAGCATCAGGAAGAGACAACTGAAGTTCCTGGGACATGCAATGAGGAAAGAGAGCCTGGAGAACCTGATACTGACTGGATAGATAGAAGGAAGGAGAGACAGAGGAAGGCAGCGGATAACATATTTGCAGGGTCTGATCAGGTGGATGACGGAACAGGGGTTGCCAGGAGCAACAGGAGGAAACATACTAAGAGCCACAAGGGATAGGGAGACGTGGAGAGCCATGATCACCTACTTCCTGAAGGGAACAGGGCACATAGAAGAAGAACACATCTGTTCCACAACTGCCCAATACACAGGATCCAGCTTGACAAAGTTTAGAGGTATCTGCACTGCCTTATACATGTTGAATTTTTCACTATGCTGCAACTCCTTTCCTCTAAATGATTTATATGGCATATGTTCAGGTGAACTATAATCCTGCTTTTACCAGTCCTGACCTTCACAGTTAGATCTACCAAGCCTTGTGCAATGCGTCAACTCATCTTCATTTACATTTTATTACGTTACTGAAAAAGAAGTTTCACTGATCAATCTTTTCCTCAACAGGGTACTTCCCTGATACCTGCAATTTTTCTTTTTCAAATATGGCTACAAATTTTCATAATATACACTTTATATTCCTTTCTTTTACACCCCAACTACAATATCATTTTGTAAGCCTCTACCATGAGTGACTCTTGAACAATTTATTGGCTGAACATTTAAACTTGACCTCTTAAGCAGGGTATGCAGATGTATCAATTCATGCATGTATGCTACATATGGTATATTTGAGCAGTCAGTCAGTTAAGTGCCATACGTGATACACACTTGGGAGAACATGTCTCGAAAGAGACGTGACTGACTGGGCAGAAGATTATCCCGCAGTAGGTTGCCATTGCTTTCTGCGGTAGACTGATTGCCGACCAAGGCTATAGAACCCAATCTGTCCTGTTATTTAACCCATAACTGGAAGGAAGAGACGGATTAATACCTTTCCCAAGGGTATTTGCACATAAATGAATACAATGGATTCAACAGGAATTTGAACTCAGAATTCTTTTAAAAAGATGTTGTTAAAGACAATAGACATTAAGTATCTATATAAATAACAGTGTGTCTATAGAATTAGAAAATATTTTTGAAATTATTATTTCAAACATTACACGTGTTGTTACATGACTTTCTGCATTAAAAAATGTATTAAATTTATTTTTCAAAGAATAAACACACTTCAACGTCCTGAAAAGACAGGACACATCGAAGTATTTTATTTCCTCATACACGCCATAAAAAAACTTGGGGTAACACAACATGAATTTGGGTCAATTTATCCACACACATCTATATTTTTGAAAGGAAATTCATACATTAGAAAAAAAGATTATCGAATGTAGGTCTCTGGGTTTAATATGACATCAATTGTTATATAATCATCCACAGAGAGTCCTGTTTCGCTGTATTACAGCTCATCAGGATGGCCAGATATATGGTTGCTTCCAGCTGGGATTGAGACCCGACCAATTTGACATCAATCAGAGATTCTACTTCTATGCTATCAGCACACAGCAGAGGAAGGCAGCTTTTAGCATGTTATATACACAATGAAAACAAATGCAAGTAGCCAAGAATGTTAAATTCATTGCTGAAGAATTATATATATATATATATCCTTTTATTTTAAATACATATATTTTACATGGATATGACTGGGAATTAGAACAAAGTTCTTGACAATTGTAATGCTGCCTTTGCCCTTAACGAGGATAACAAATTGTAAGTCACCAAACAAATGGCGATAAAACATGGCTGAGATAAATAAAAGAGTTTTATTTATTATGATCTACAAAGTTTTATTAGGGTATTGTGTATTAGTCGTGGAAGAATGAGAATTTCCTCAGAATATCGCATAAGATAGTAGTAGAGATAGACACATAGGTACCTGAAAGAGATAGACTTGTGGGGAAAAAATCAAAAATATGTATTCGAGTGAATTAAACTTGTTGGAGAAATATTTTGTGAATTACTGCATTACAGTCATTGAAATTTAGTCTCTGCTACTGCTGGTTTCATCACTGGCTGAAGACATCACTGTTGATGGAAGTGCCTGAGACAATCATAGAGCTTGATGCTTGCCTGGAGTCTGCACTAAATTAAATTTGCCTTTGTGGTTTTATTGTGAGTCAGTGGCTTAGAAAACTGCATGGGTCTTTTCTGATTGTCAGAAAAAGATGCTTTGTGGTATTCTAGAAGTGTGGCCATGGAACTGGATGAAATTTAGGTTTGTTTCTGTCATGTGTGCACTTCAATTTCAGTTACAGAAATGGAGTTATGACAGGGAACAACACAGTAATGATGTATAAATATATACAAAGATCATATATTTCTCATCATTTCATTCAGTTAAATGCCATATGTGACATACGCTTTGGGCAATCATGTCCCGGAAGAGACATGACTGGGCAGAAGATTATCCCACAGTAGGTTGCCATTGCTTTTTACAGTAGACTGGTTGTTAGCCAAGGTTATAGAACCCAATCTGTCCTATTATTTAACCCATAACTGGAGGGAAGAGATGGATTAATACCTTTCATTTGTGTGTAAGTGAATGCAAGTAATACAAACAGAATTCGAACTCGGTACCCCAATTTGTCGTTCCAAGTTGATATTCACTGCACCACAATGCACATCTCATTATTTCATTACCTTCCTTTAATTTTAAGATGAGTTATTGATAAAATTTGATAAAATGGAAATGGCTACAAAATACTTACCTGAGACATAATCAAGGATAACAATAATATGTCCAGAAGATAAAAATAATTGAATACTTATGTATGTTATCCTCAGCTAAAGAAAGCAATTCTTTTTGTACATTCAGGATCTGTGTTAACTAATATCTCTCTACCAGTTTTGTAGAAAAATCATTTTCACACAAAAACAAAAAATATACCTCGGTATTTCACCAAATCTTACAACCTCTAAATCTAGAAATGTATGTATTTTACTTTCAAATAATTTTTTCTTGATATTAAGAATGATATATCAACATAAATTTTCTGTTGTCCCACATTTTTTTAATTTAATTAAATCATCTTATAACAACATTGCTAAAATATTGGCTGTAGTTACCAACAAGACTGACGTTTTCAGTTCAGCTGTAGCATTTTTTTTATTTACTTGGTATCGAGTTTGGGTGTAACAGTCTATTTTATGTCAAGAAAAAGAATGGTCTGGTTCTGAACATCAAAGATACCATTATAAACCAATAAATAAATTGTAAATTAGATTATATAAAGGACTTTAAATGATGTGTTGAATTGTTGCTATCCAACAAATCATAACACAATATGGTAAAGGAAAACAGATTTATATTAAGTCAAAATCAACCTTGTTTTAAATTTTATTTCATTTACATTTTATTTCTTGTTGGTATTCTCTAACATTTCTTTTCTTGTCCATTCTCCTTTCTTAATATGTTTTAATCTCTATTTATCTTCCTCTATATTTGCTGACTTTTGATCTATCTCTTTTATATAGTTATTTTTTTAAATCTTTTAATCTCTTTCCTTTTCTACTTTCAAACTGCATATCCTGATATTTTCACTGTAAATTTTACTAATGTTTCTCAATTATCATAGCATTTGTCATTGTCTTTTTCTTTGTTACTTTCCAAGCCATCTTTATTTTGTTAGACATTTTTTCTTTTGTTTCCCAACATCTTTAATTTTCTTCCATGGCTCCTATGCCTGTCTTACTTGCTGTGACCCTTCTTCCAGCGTTTTTCATCATGACTCCTCTCCGAGTGTTGATGACTGTGACTCCTCTGCCAGAATTTCTTACCAGCTCATTTGTTACTTTTATCTCCACCCTTGCCTTGCCCTCTTGTTTTCAAAACCGTTTTCCCATTGTTGTTCAGGTTTTCGTTTTTTTTTCCTCCTCCTCTTACTTTTCTTCTTCATCCTTTAAATATTCTCTATATTTACATCATATTCACTGCAAATCTTTTTCATTATGCTCATAAGTTGTTCTTTTGTCACTTGCCATTTTCAGCTTTTTTCTACTAATTTTTCCCAGTTTCTCTCTCTCTCTCTTTCCCATTTTGTTTCTTTTCCTTTTTTTTTTCTTCTCTTGAGTTCAACTGCATGAAACCATGAATTTCTCTTTTCAGTCCCTTGCCACAATCCATATTGATTCTCACCTTTAACCTTATTACTGACTGCTCTTGATGAACTTTTATTTTAGTTTTTACTTTCCTTTTGTGAACTCTCTATGTCATGGATTTTACTGCTAGTCCATACCTTTCACACATCATTAAATCGGATTTTAAAACATTTAATTAATGGCAGTCAATTAAATTGGGAATTTATAGACTCAGCATTTGGGAATTTTCTTCCTTTTTCTTTTTCATACTTCTTATAGTTTCCAATTTCAATTAAAAGTTGTCTCCCTTTCTTTAGTGACCAGATTTATTGTGATTTGTTTATCACAGAATGGAAAAATTTTAGAAAAAGGAGAATAAAAAATGCTAGCAAAACTGTTGCTCACCGAATGCAGAAATTTTGGGTCTATTTGTTTTCAATGGAAAGATTTGTTACAATTTTAAATGGCCATGAATTCTGCCCCTTGAGTGATTATTTCCTGAAATAAGATGATAAATTTGAAATAAATGATTGATAAACACAAAAAGAATAAATAAATAAAATGGATTTTCATTAGCAATTCTGTTATTAGTTTAGGTTAACATTGTCATCCCCATTACTTTAGGTTGCATTTTAGATTGTGTTATAATGTTCAACTGTAAAACTGTAGATAAATATAAAACATTCATTGCTTCTCAAAAGTCTTTCTATATTTAACTAGACTCTCTTCTTCTTCTGTGTGACATGTCCCTTCAAAACATGGGCTATTATGGCTCTCCACAAACTCTTATCTCTTGTAATCCTTAACAACATTTATCACTTTTCCAAGGCTCTTATTTCCTGTTCTAAAATCCATTTACACAAGATGGTCAGGTAGGTGCTTACTCTTGTCCTGCTTACCCTGTCTATAAACCCTAAAATTAAATATTTTACTCACACAAAAGCATAATAAATAAAATACTAGCATTTTATTCAATTGTCCAAATACTAAACTCATTTTTGAATAAAAATATCTAAAACTCCAATTAAATGTAAAAGCAAGTTCTACTCTAGCAGATTCTTTTCTCACACTTCCTGCCTGAGGAATTCCCTTCTGTTTACTTGCTTCCCTGACAGCTACAATCTCCAAGAATTTAAATGTAAAGTCAATAGTCATCTCTTGTCTCACTAACCTGCATCCTCACTCTCATACTTCTTTCTCCGTCCACTCCACTCTCATCAGTATTCCCAGCCTTCTCTTACCCACCTTTCTGACACCCTCTATAACCCGTCACTCTTTCTCATAACTTTCCTCCTATGTAACCCTGTGCAAAACAGTGGCAGTAAAATGCCTTGCTTGGAGCAATATGATTATAAAAAAAATATATATTAGTCTTTGCCAGGAAAATTCTCAAAGAAACTATCCTTAAAATAGTTTATGGCAATTGTGTCCATATCAAAAGGTCATAAGTGTGGATAGGTGGTAAGATAATTATTTTTTGAGAAACTTTGGGAATAAAAATGAACTGACTCAATGGTTAAAATAAATGTTTTTATTTTTTTCTTTATAGTTAATAGTGAATCCTTTGGTATGGCATGTAGCAAAAAGTTTGATAATAAGGCAGTTATTGATAACAGTCTGGAGAAATGTTTGCTTGTGGGTGTTTTGAAGTCAGACCAAGAAAAGGATATTCTTCTTTTTCTATGTGCCCTGTCCCTTCAGGAAGTGGGCGATCATGATTCTCCACATCTCCCTATCCTGTGTGGCTCTTACTATGTTTACTCCTGTTACACCTCGCAACCCCCATTCCGTCATCCACCTGATCAGGCCCTGCAAATATGTTATCCGCTGCCTTCCTCTGTCTCTTTTTTTACTTCTATCTGGCCAGTCAGTATCAGGTTCTCCAAGCTTTTCTTACTTATTGCAAGTCCCAGGGACTTCAGTTGTCTCTTCCTGATGCTCACTATTAATTTCCTTTTTGTTACCATTCTTTCTAACATCTCATCATTGCTTGCATGCTCAGTCCATGATATCCACAGTGTCCTTCTGTAGAACCACATTTCCACTGCTTCAAGTTTTGTCCTTATTTTCGATGATTGTCCAGCATTCACTGCCGTATTGAAGAACTGACAAGACATAGCAATCTTTTCTTTGTTTCTAGTGAAATTTTCCTGTGTGTTAGTACTTTACTCAGCTTAATGTGAAAAATAAGGTCAGTGTCAATCTACAGTGTTTTTCTTGTCACTGAACAGGGTAAAAATATAGCAGATTTAATATATAGCAATAGCAGATGACCTCTTAACTGCTTCTTTATGAGTAATACATGGATAGTTTCTATGCAGTTAAATTCTTTTGTTTCATCCTCTTCTGACACTAGCTCAGAGGTGCTAGTTTATATCCTTTTGAGTAAGCTTGAAGTTTGTGGCAGGAACTTTGGTTTCAGCTAACATTAAAAGCTCTCTTTGAGTTAATTCTTTAGATTGGCCTAATTATTTTATTTTCTGGCATTCCATTCTTTTTCGTTTTTTTAGAACAGAAATTATGCATGACACCTCCCTGTATTTTGGCATTTTTCAGTCAAAAGCAGTAAGCTTTACATCTGCAAACTTCCAGTGTTTTACACTGGGTTTAGTATTTTCTTTTCTTTATTTGATGGTGGCCTTCTTGTTAGTCGAAGTAAAAGTATATAGAGATAACAAAAGAGAGAGAAAGAGACAAAAATTTTGAAGAAAAATGTCCTTATCTTAATTTGAAATATTTTTATTTTTGTTGATAAATTTTATTTTTATCAAGACTTACAAGTTCATATTAACACATATTTATGGATGTTATAGCTATTACTGCTGGGTTGGTTCATTCACCTAAACATCCAAGACTTGTTGAATATCTTTCCTCGCTGAAATAAATAGGCAAAGAGAAAAGCAAAGATACAGAGACACTAGAGGGACAGTTTGGACACTGATTTTATTTTTTTGAATTCAACGACTTCTTGTTGGGGAAATTCCTTCCCGAACAGTCGGCACATCTTTACCAGCCAAAGTCCAACAGAAAAAGAGATAGAGATTATTTTTTGCACCAGGAAGCCTCTCTTTTTGCACATATTTTTCGTATTTTTATTCAATCCCTACATATTACTGGGCATAGAATACAGTCTTGCTAGAATGTTTGAAATATTCAAAACTATTTAGAAATGTGATTAATTTTGGGGGAGAGAATTTAAATTGCCTAGTTTAAATGATGAAAATATACATAGTGCAAGGATTTTGACAAAACTTTACAGTATGCTTCAAAGAACACTGTTGAAATAAGGTGTTAATTTGTTATAGTCGATTTCTTCAAACTCTTGTGTAACACTTCTTGGATATATAAATATCTTTGTTGTATCTTAGATGATGTGTTTTATCCTGACAGTGTCAGAAATGCAGTTTCTTCTCTGACAATGTGACTGGGAAATAATTTGTGCAAATAATGTTTAAGAAATATGTAGTACAAAAGTAATTCCAAAATACAAAATAGTTGGTCGTAAAAATTTGAATGTTATTGGATAATAAAATCAAATAAAATCTGGATACTGATAGAATTATTAGAAGTGCAGAATAGAGATTTACTAAGCTGAGCACAAATGTGACACCAGACCAAAAGCATGGAGCACCCAGTAAGGAGTGAACTTACGTGAAAATTTTGTTCCTTAAGTAACTTTATCAAGTGTAGAATTTTTATTTCATAACTTGTATTATATATAGAAGTATCATCAAGAAAAATAAAGTTTTCAAATTTTAAATTGATGGGTATTCTAAAATAGTCTAAAAACTTTATTATAAGAGGCAAAGATAAATGATAAAAGATACTAAGTGATATAATTTTAGGGCCAATAACACAAAAGGGAGTTAATGCTTTTGATACAGTTTTTTTATCTAATTGATATTAATATAATTTTATTTTTATGTAATTTCATTTCATTTATACTTAACATATTTTTTTTATATTAATATAATATATATATTGTATAAATATATGTCCTGTGTATTATTAACAAAAATTCCAACGAGCACCTTTGATAATGTGTTGGCTGAAAGGATCCTAAGATCTACATGAAGACATCAATTTTGTTTAAGTCTATTTGCTATTTCTGGGGATACAAGTCCTTGCTTGTGTGTATATATATATATATATATATATATATATATATACACACACACAAATAGGGACTTGTATCTACAAGTATATATATATATATATATATATATATATATATGCACATATACGCACACATGTGTGTGTGTATGTGTGAAGTACGTTCTGGTGCAGTGGATATCAGCTCAGAATGAAAAATCGGAAAGCAGAGTGTGAATTCCAGTTGATATTCATTGCATTCACTTATGCACAAATACTGTTCAGAAAGGTATTAATCCATCACTTCTCTCTCCAGCTGTGGGTTAAATAACAGAACAGACTGGGTTCTATAGCCTTGGTTGGAAATCAGTCCACTGTAGAAAATAATGGCAACATACTGCAGAAAAATCTTCTGCCTTTCAATATATATATAAACACACAAATTTTTATTCATCTCTGTCAATGTTAACAATGAATATAACAGCATTTTTAGCATAGTACTGACTGGGGAGGTAAAATATTTATTACAAAGTATTTTTTCTAATTGCTCACTAATCTTCTCTAGTATGTAGGCAACTATTTTTTATCTATATATTTGGCAAGAGAACAAATCTGGAGGAAAATTGGATTCGTTTTTCCACTGTCATTATTTCTTTATGCAAGCAATCACACTTAAAATTTAAACTTAATTGTTTATATATATATATATATATATATATATATATATATATATATACACATATATTTTTTTTGTTTTAATCATATCACCTCGAGCAGGGCGGTAATACCACTGATGCGCTACATAAGAGTGAAAAGATTGGAAAAGAGAAAGCCAGAAACCACATCCTAAACAGGAAACAAGGGATGAGCCTCTTCACCTGTTCAATTATATAAAATAAAATAAATTCCGATGTTCAAATCAGTTGTATAGCCATTTCTACATGAAATCCCTAAGAGATATTTCATGCATCATCAGTAATTTCTTTATTTTAAAATAAATCAAGATATTTTACCGACGGAATCCCACCCCTTTTATTTTTCTGTGATGTATATATTTTTTGAACTTCCGTTGGTAAAATATCTTGGTTTATTTTGAAATAAAGAAGTTGCCAATGATACGTGACATTTCTCTTAGGGATTTCATGTAGAAATGGCCATACAAATGATTTGAACATCAGAATTTGTTTTATTTTATAATTGGCTCTGTAATTTAAATATTAATTACATTGAGCCCTCCACCTTGATCAGTTTTAATATTAATGTAATTAATATTAATTAGGATTGGGCTTTTGGGATTTACCTTCCTGGTTTTCCTTTTGGATCAAAGTTTTATGTATATATGTATATATACATAAATGTCTGAAGAAGAAAAATCAACTTGTAACAAAGAAATAACTTGCCAGAATATCTGACACCTTAAACAAGAAACAATGTTGATTAAAGGAAGATAAAAAGAATGAAAAAATAAAAAGGCAAATACCTACCTAATCAGTGAAGTGATCAATGCCAAGATTAGCTAGATAGAGCAAAAAAGTTTTACAAGCTCAACATTTGACAAAAGACAGCCCATGTTGCTATTCAAGTTTTATGGTCCTGTGATCTTCAGATGACTAGAATTCTGTAGCATTCTAGTCATCTGAAGATAGCAAGAGAGTATAATAATTTAGGTTGTTGTTTGTTATAAAAAGCAAATATTTGCCCAAATTGTTATAACCTCTTGTTTTATATATATATATATATATATATATATATATATACACTGTGTTGCTGCTTAGTGCTAAAATTGCTGTTTTTTCAGTAGATTACTTGTAGAAAGGCATTTTTGACAGGTAGGTTTTTTATCATAAAGTACTTGATATAGAGATAGTACCAATATAATTAATGTGGAGAAGTTGGTCACTTAGCTGAGCAGAGTTATGCTGACTTCAAAGTTTCATAAATGCATTATTGTGATGTCTTCACTCATCAGGTTTTTTTTTACTGCTGTTGCTTCCTAATTTTTTTTCTCTTTCACATTGTGTTATAATGTTCAACTGTAAAACTGTATGCAAGTGATTCTTTTTGCTTGATGAATTTTGTAGGATTTGCAGGTGGTTAATTGCTTTCTATCATGAAGGGTAACAAGTAAGACATCAAACGATTTCTTTTAATACAATCTTAGATGACTCTCTTATAAGTTGAACACTTTTATAATCTTTTTATTTCATGGTCTCTTGAACTATTCGGATTTTGAAATATATATAAAAAACAATTTGAAAAGCTTCTACATTGACATGTTTCACTGATGAGACAGCATCATCAGAAAAAGAATTTAATCTCGCAAGAATAAAATCTATGTTAGCCAGACAAAATCTGATGCATATTAAATGGCATAATACTACTTAGCTTTGTTTTTATTTCTTATTTGAAGGGTTTATGTGTCCACATTGTTTCAATTCTAATTTAGTATGAACAAGCAAACAAATGAAATAACCCATAGACCATAGAAGCTTCAATGCATCTATACCTGAATAAACAACATTCATTTTTTAATAACAGATCGTTTTCCAAGTTAGAATTATCATCTTGAATGTGAAAACTTGTAAAAATATTTCCAGAGATGTCAGTTCCTTGACAAAAGTCAAATTTTTCCAATATGTGTTTTATATATATATATATATATATATGCATATGCACACACAGATAAACAGACATTAAAATAAGCTAAACAGCTAAAAATTATAAAACAAACCAATGTCAGTGTCACTTGACAGAGTAGTAATATCCTCTCTATTATAATAAAGTGTATATATATATATATATATATATATATATATATATATATATATATGTCCTGCTCATTGAAAGAGAGACTATAGTGAGGCAGCATCAGCTCAGTTTGTTCTCTTTACTACCAGTTATTAAACTTTATTACCACTTATGAGAGCTCTTTCCACATGCTTGCTTTTTAACCATGTCTTATTTTATATTTTGAAATAATTATGTCATCAAGTAGTGAATATATATATATATATATATATATATATATATATATACTTTCTATTATAATAAAGACTATTGTGTATTTGTGTGTGTATACACACACACACACACACATATATATATATATATATATATATATATATATATCCTTTCTATTATAATAAAGACTATTGTGTATTTGTGTGTGTGTACATCTTCTGTTATGGTCAGGGGTTTTGATTTTTTTTTTTTTTTTTAGATAATGATAATAAAATATAGATAATCATGCCATCTGAAGAGAACAACTGGTATGAAACTCAAAATGGTGAATTAAAACAGTACCCTTCCTTATTCTTGATGTAGGCCTCCATGTTGAGTTTGAAGCTCTGTGGGAAGATGAATAGAGACATAATATTGTTATCACCAGTGATCAATCTAAACCCCATAATGTTGACAGGATATGTCATCCAACTCTTTCTAAATCTTCAGCACAGTCCTCAGATTAACACCCAAACACTCCGAAATGTTTATACTGTAGGAGGTTCTGACAAAAATGTTAAGCAGGATAGTATGTAATTTCCAAATTCATGGTGTAGTGAATTGTGTCATGGTGCTCCTTTTTCTCACTGGTGATGCCCAGCAGTTGACAAAATAAAAACAGTACATGTGCAAAATTAGAAATATGGCGACAATTTATCAACCGCACTCCCTATATGTTTGTATGTATATACATGCACACACACACACACACACACACACACACACACATATATATATATATACATACACACATACACACACACATGAGCGTGTGTGTGAGTTTATATATATATATATATATATAAACATACACATACATAGATCTGAGTGTGTGTGCATGATTATAGTGAGAGAGAGGTTGTGGGAAAGAAAGATTGAATGAGAGTGACATTGGGCAACTTGAGATGATCCTTACAGTTCTTAACAAAGAATGACTGTTGTATTATGCAAGCAAAAATGCCTCTTTTGACAGTCTGAACCATATTGAGAGATGAAAGCAGGAATTCTTTAAAGAAAGATATTTAGTAGATTGAATACAAAACAGACAAAAGTCTATCTATAGAACCAACCAAGCGAGATGATGAGGTGTAAAGGCTGGATCAAACCAATAAGAGTGAAAATATAATCACAGCTTGGCCAATAGCAGATCTACAGGATATTCATTGGCACAAATTGGGGTGGGTGGTCTTTCACTCTGTCTCTGAAATCTGCTTCTTTATACATCCACCAAGGTATCATGCTCCTCTAGATAAAAACAGTGAAGCTTGGGATATTGCATTGTATATCTTGAAAGCCTTGAGAGGGTTTGGCTCACAGGTTATCTGCACAAGCAGTAAAGTTACAGTGTTTCCAATCACAGTTTTGAATATTTGAGTATTTTTCTTTCTCTAAAGTCAGTGTATCTCTCTTAGATTTTATGCAGCCTGTTGATATGTATGTCTTTTGTCTTGTTAGTTTTCTTCATACATATCTGCTTTATCTGTGATACGCATTCTTTATATTTATGCTCATTTTCCATTGAGCCATTCCTCTTTCAGTCAGTCAGTTAAGTGCCATACGTGATACACGATTGGGTGATCATGTCTCGAAAGAGACATGACTGACTGGGCAGAAGATTATCCTGCAGTACGTTGCCATTGCTTTCTGTGGTAGACTGGTTGCTGACCAAGGCTATAGAACCCAATCTGTCCTGCTATTTAACCCATAACTGGAAGGAAGAGATGGATTAATACCTTTCCCAAGGGTATTTGCACGTAAGTGAATACAATGGATTCAACTGGAATTCGAACTCGGCTCCCCGGTTTCTCGTTCCGAGCCGATATCCACTGTACCACAACACACATCCTCATTCCTCTTTAGCCTGCCAAAATTGCTTCCTAACTTTTTTGTACTGAGTTCTATATTCTCCTCCAAAACTTAGCATTAATTTTTGTCAAGAATTTAATCTTTCATCCATTCTTTTTTTCTTTGTCTTTTTTTCTTTGTCTAGTTTTCTTTAAGATGATTTTGATTACTATTGGGATTAAAGTTTCTTTAATGTACTCCACTTTGAGTTTCCATTCTGATTTTGTCCATTGTATTTGTTTTTAACATTGTCCAGATATTTCTTTTACACATTCATATTGTCGTTCAGGGATCTGCTATTATGATCTGGCTAGCTTGGCCTTCAATTTCCATAATTTCACTTCAAGCTCACATTCTTTTGCACCTGGCTTCTTAAGCAGTGCTATGAAAATAGATCTACTCAGATCTTGCAATATATTATCCCTGTTGCATATTTAATTTATTATGTCTGCAATATTGTCACTGCTAAAAGCATCTAAGACTGCCAGTATCTCTATTAGAATTTTATCAGGTCCTCCAGTTTTTATTTCTCTTCAATTTGGCCAGTGTTGATTTCACTTGAAATTTTAATATTTCTAGTCTTTCAATATTTCTGTATATTGCCAGGTATCCTCTTTTGTCATGGAAGAAAGTTCTCATTGTATTTGTTCCATCTCTTGAGTATTTTTCTTCCTCTAAAATCAATGTCTTCCTTAGATTTTATGCAGACTGTTGATGTGCATGTCTTTTTTCTTGTTAGTTTTCTTCATACATATCTGCTTTATCTGTGATACTCATTCTTTATATTTATGCTCATTTTCCATTGAGCCATTCCTCTTTAGCCTGTCAAAACTGCTTCCTAACTTTTTTGTGCTGAATCCTATATTCTCTTCCATAACTTAGCATTAATTTTTGTCAAGAATTTAATCTTTCATCCATTCTTTTTTTCTTTGTCTAGTTCTATTTAGGATGATTTTGATTGCTATTGATTCAATCTTTCCTGTCAAATTGAGAAATGAAAGTTATCCTCAACAGTCATTTGTTTAAATCATTTTGTATTGATGTCGGTGTCCTCCATCCTTGGTCCTACTCCTTTTTTAATTTTCATTAATGACATTCACAATGACATCAGCTCTCAACTCAGCATCTATGCTGATGACACAACAACTTAGACATGCCTCAATAGTAAGGCTGATCAGTTCAACAAGGTCAAAATGGCAGCTGATGTCCAAAACAACCTCAAGTCAAGTCAAAAGATGGTTTGTTGATTTTAATGCTTCTAAAACTAAACTTCACTTTATTAATAATCTGAGAAACCTCTCCCTACCTTCCATCAGCATCGTTGATTCTAATCTCCAGGAAAATTACTCATTATGTCTTTACAGGTTAATGTTCTCAGCTAACATAAAGTGGAAAGACTATATTGAATACAATGTTACATCAGCTCTGCTAAGAAAGTTTATTAACTGTGTCATGCAAGACAATTTTTCTCTCCAGAATTTATGTTACATATCTATAAGTCTAATATTCATCTGTGCTTAGAATATTGCTGATACACATGATTCAGTGTCCCTGTTATTTACTTTGAGCTTCTTAATAAGATTTTAAGAAGAATCAGCAATATTATTGGTCCTGATCTGGTGGCTTAGTTTCACTCCCTTTCCCAATGATGTAAGGTTGCCTCTCTGCTTTTTTCTAATACCACTTTCATGATAAGTGTTTAGATGAGCTACTTTATGAACACAACACTAGACAGACATCGAGTTCTCATCAGTTTACAGTTGAGTTAGCTATGTGTAACCATAAATTCTCTGCTAACAGTTTCTATTCTCACTTGTGGGACTCCCTTCCGACTCTACAGACAAAATTTAATCTGCAGAAACTTAAATGTCATTTGCTACCTTTCTGCTCATTATTAATGTTTACATTCCTAATTTCTCAAATGTTGTAGCCTCTTTACTGAATTTCAAATTTCATGTAGTGATAGTGATTATAAAAAAATTCAAATTAGAATATATGTGAAAGAATATATATATATATATATATATAGGGTGTATCAAAAATACATTTCTAAACTTTGTGGGTGCAGATTCTTTGGACCAAATCAAGGACAAAAGTTTATATAAACATGTTCACAAGTCCTTCATTTTTGAGTTATCAAGTTTAAAGAAATTTTGCAGTAGATGATACTGTTTTGTCATGTATACGAGGTTACGTTTGTCATTTGTGTACATCTGTGGCTAGTCTTTCTTTAACGTTTAATACGTGCAGTAAAGAGCTAACTGACAAGTGTTCTATTTAAAATCACAGGATATTCATATCATGAACAGGCAGGTATGATTTTTGCATATAACCACAAATGATAGTGGACAGAAGGCTTTCTTTATAATTGATAACTCAAAAACAAAGACTTTGAGAACATATGTTTCTATGGACTTTTGGCCTTGTTTTGATGTGAAGAACCACCCTCCAAATTTCAATTTTATATAATCCTTTCTGACACATCCTCTGTGTGTGTGTATATATATATATATATTTTTTTTTTTCTAAATATATACCATTAAATATAACAGACAATGAATGTCTGTTATGTTTAATCATGAGCTGTTCTAAACATATTTTGGCTTTAATTTCAGGTTGAAATAGAGACAAAAATTCTTCAACATTCGGATATGTTTTTATTATGTTGGTTCTAACCTTTTGGCTCACATGACACATGTTTTTATATATATATATATATATATATATAT
The DNA here is from genome assembly GCA_037127315.1 of Ascarosepion bandense. Classification (NCBI taxonomy): domain Eukaryota; kingdom Metazoa; phylum Mollusca; class Cephalopoda; order Sepiida; family Sepiidae; genus Ascarosepion; species Ascarosepion bandense. The sequence goes on from JBBBDQ010000364.1 coordinate 2,816,154, forward strand.
ATATATACGCACACATTTTTTTTCTAAACATATACTGTTAAATATAAGAGACAATGAATATCTATTATGTTTAATCATGAGTTGTTCTAAACATCATATTTTGGCTTTGATTTCAGTTGAAAATAAAGACAAAAATTATCCAACATGTAGATATGTTTTTATTATGTTGGTTCTAAGCTTTTGGCTCACATGAGCCATCTTCAACATAATAAAAATATATCCAGATGTTAGACAATTTATTTTCACCTGAAATACTTCTTTTAGAACGACTCATGATTAAACATAATAGATATTCTTGTCTCTTATATTTAACAGTATATGTTTAGAAAATTATCTGCTGACTTGATACACTATATATATATATATATATATATATAGTCATCTGAAGACAGATCTGTTTCACTGTATCACAGCTCATCAGTACAGTTAGACATCCGATTGCTTCTACCCAGGATTGAAATCTAACCGAATTGGCGTCAGTCGTCTATTCTACCTCTGAGCTATGGGTGCTCGGTAGAGGAAGGCTGACTTTAGAGTGTTATATACAATGTACACACACACACACATATATATATATATATATATATATATATATATATATGCTAGTAGAAAATCAGCAGCTTAAAAAAATACCACCACATGTGCATGAAATTTATAGTTGCATTTGGTCAAGTTCTAGCCAAAAACAATTTAGAGAGAGAGAGAGTGATGAACATTGGACAACTTATAACAGACAAGAGAACTCCTTGGAATGCTTCCATTTGCATTGGCTATGATGCATCCTTCGTGTAACATGGTTAAGTCAAATTCACTAAGATGATAGAATGAGATTCTTTAGCTTACATTTCCTCTTCTGTCAGCAGTGACTATGTTGGTTGCAACATGGAAGCAACTTGGAAGTGATCACAGCAACTGGCAACAGGCTGACCAAGAAGGCATTAAGTGAAGCAAGGACAAGCATAACCATCAGACGTTGGATAGAAGAAAATGCCAGGTGCAAAGACGTCAAAATCATGTTAATGCACTACACACCAGTTTTGTATGCATTATCTGTGGACAAGATCGTCGTCCATGAATCGGATTACTGTGTCATTTTAGATAATGGTTTTGGCTGGACTGATTCTAACCAATCAAGGCATCACTATTATCTTACAAGATAAACAGTTGGCAACAGTATGTATGTATCCACATAGATGAATCTATAAATAAAACAATATATGCATATATAAAAGTTTCATAAAAGATGATTGACAAGGATTAAGCTTTTTATTCAATTTTTCCTACATTCATAAAAGTGTTATTCTTATTACACATAAAATATGTAAAAATAAATCAGCTTTAACCAAGCATTAGTAATTAAAAAGAAAAAGCCAGTACTCAATTATATCAACTAGAAACATAGAAATGATTTGCTATCCATATTTGGAAAATGAAAAAACATTCCCATCACATTTGCAAAAATTTACATATTCAGTAAAAATTATTTTTTAAATTATACTTGATAATGGCTAATAGATTAGCTAAAAGTGATCAGATATATAGAACGTTTGGACAGATTTTTTTTTTTTATACACTTTATGTCCAGAAATGAAAATACTTGTATGGATGCAAGAAAAATTAAACAGAAATACAGTTATGTCTTGAAGGCTGTCACAACACGTTGAGTAAAATAAAGGAAGGTAAAGAAATTTTTGGGTATTACCTATTTATTAAACATTAATATTTCGAGATCAAAATCTCATTTTCAGAATGGCAGAGAAGCATGTGTCTGTCCGAGTGTGTTCCCGACCTTTCAAAGAATGGTAATTCCTGGCTGGCTGGCTGGCTGGCTGCTGCTGCCATTAATTTTTTTTTTGTTTATAATTTTATTTTTACTGTGTGCGTGTTTATGGTATATATGAGTGATTTATAGTTGGGGAAACAAATGTTAATTGCAGTACCCTGTCAGTTTTACTTAATGAAACTTATATAAAAGATTGCTTCCCAAATACATGACTTTATATATATATATATATATATATATATATATATATATATATAAATAATGATTTGATACCACAGAACAGGAATATAGATTTAAATAAACATAATTTCATGTTCATTTTTCTTTTTTTTTTTAAATATCTGAATTAAGACTGTCATTCAGTCAACACTTTATCAGGAACCAGTCATTGGCAACTTTAATTATGTTGGACAGAGTAGGAAAGAATTATGAGAGATAGTACTGGAACATGCTTAAAATTACGAATATTGTAAATACATAAAATTAAGAAATAAAAATTGATAAATAAATTTGATTAAAATACGTAAATAAAGAAAAAAATGATTCAGTGGAGCATAAAAAAGAAAGCTCACGTATCTCTGAATAAATGCAAGGCTCTTAAAGAATTCTCCTTCTGCTTGTAGGCCAAATTAATTTTAAGCATAAAGCCTCTGAAATTAATAAGTGGCGTTTTGATCTGCCTGTATGCAAGATGGAAAATGAATCAGCTGAGAAATGAGACAAGCATGACTCACTATCTAATAGGTGCTGTCCACTTGAAGACTCGTGCACTGATTGCAACATACAAGTATGATCACATAAATGTAATCTAATATACCCAGGAACACGTTGGCTTATTCTTGACTCTAACCTAAGACTCAGCCATCCTATGTATTCAGCTTCACACTGACATTTGAATTTATAAATAAGCAAACTTTTATTATGATAGGGTAGATGGTCTTTAGAAAATGAAGGTAGAATTGAACAAGTGCCAAAAATCACATGTAGTTTGACTGAAAAGAAAGTAGCAATAGTGAAAACTCTGTCACCTAAAAGTTTACATTTTCTGCCAAGCCAAGGTAATTTGAGATAAATTGAACACAGACTAGGACCAAGTTTAGGTGGGGGATATTAAAGTTATCTATTTTTTGTTCTATTTAACCTTGTCTGACCTACTTCCTTCCAACTTCTATCAACTATGCATTATATCTACACTTTCAACCCTTTCCCCTAATTTTTGTCAATTTCTTTTTTCAAAACAAACTTTTACTTCTGGTCACACAAGAATATTTTTCATTTTATCTGTTAGAATGAGCTGAAGAAGAAATAGGTATTCTTCAAATGTAAAATCTTGAATTTATATGGGAAATATATGTCAGGTGTTCTTGTTGAAATTGTTATATACTTATGCCAGTAGAAAGGGCATTGTCAAAAATAGAGCATTTGTAGATATAGTTTTCTGGGAACATTCAAACCAAGTAATCATTTCAATCTTAATTTAGTGTATAAGTATACTTTCTTTCATCCCTGTATAATTTGTCTCTAGTTTCAACCTTCCCATTTGTTAGGCAACAGGTATTTATCTAGCATGTTAAATGTTTGTTTTTTTTTTACAAAAAAAAAAAATTGGAAATGAATCAATTTCAAAGATTACAGAATGCAATTGCTGGTAAGAGAATGATTCCACTAGCCAAAATGTAATTTCTTCTATATCTTGTTTACCTTTGGTTATGGTCCTTCACAACTTCGTATTCTTTGTAGCTCTTAGTAAGTTTTGTCTTTTCACTATCTCTCTTAGTCCCTGTTCTGTTCTCTTGCCTTCAATATGTCCTGTGTGTGTCAAATTCTCCCAGGCTTCTTACCTTATGCGTCCAAGAAATTTCTTCCTCTTTTTTAGTATAAGCATCCTTTTTTTCCCCCATTTGATTTAAAACTTCCTTGTTACTCACATGTAGAGTTCATGGTATTCTTAGTATCCTTCTACCTTGAGTCTTTTTTTTCATCTATGAAGAATGAAAGTGAAGACGTCCATGTAAAAGATATGCCAGATAACAACATTCACCTCAGAACTTGAAATAACAGATGAAGACCTTAAACAGGGAAACAGTTTTTCTTTTGTATGAAAACAAAAATAAATGTATTCTACAAAAATTTTACCTAATTTAAACACTGTAAATTTATCTAACATCATCTCTTTCTTTTTCTTTTTTCAGGTATGTATGCATATGAGTCAATCTTTTTGGATTTAAGTAAGTATTACATATTTCAATGCATATTTCATCCTCGGTATCATTATAATATACACCCAACAGCAAAGCTTTTTATTGGGAGGTCATAAGGAGTGTGGAACCACCTCTTAATTCCAGTTGTTCCCAAATCCATCCTTGTGGTAGCATATGTTAGGATCCCAGCTATTGACTAATTGTCAATTATTGGAGTCAAAACTTTATGAAAATATAAAAATACATTTTTATAGTAAAAATTTCCACCAGTAGATTTTAATAGGGGGAAAAAAAGTTTCCAGCACTGGACTTTAATAGTGAAAAAATAGTCAGCATTGGATTTTAAATAGCAAAAGAATAAATGTCCGGCAGTAGATTTTAATAGTAAAAAAGAAAAAAAAAACTCCAGCTGTATATTTTAATAGTAAAAACATTCTAGCAGTACATTTTAATAAAAAATGTCCAAAGCTCTGAAGAAAATTAATTTTCTGCATTAAATGACTCATAAGGAGTTTAAATGCTATTAAACAAACCAAACAATTTCATGAAAAGCTCTCCATTTATGAACTGAAACCATAATGATAATGATGAATTTTCATTCATGAAACATTTGGTTGGCATTCATTGACTGAACATGAAATGTTCAGTTAATTGAAATTTATAAAACCCTTTTCTTAAAATAGTTTTTCAAGATATGAGACTTAGTAACTTCATTGTTATCGATCTTTCTAATACTGGTGGGGATTTCCTTACAAACATTTTGTTTTTAGTTGTGTGGAACATCAACAGCATGATTATATCATTATTTTCTTTTCAACTTAGATGTACTACTCATTATTGTGATTGCTATTGTTGGAAATCTTCAAGTGATCTGGATTTTATTAGTTGGTAATGTTCTTTGTGATTCAGTAGTGTCAGTCTAATGAATTACTTTCCATGCTCGTTAACATAAACCAAACATTTGATAAATTTCAACTACTTTCTGAAAAGAAGAATAATCAAAACATGTTCATACACATCTGCAATATTTGAAACCTATCTGCTTGAAGAAATAAATACCAACGCTTTCAAATGGATAGCGAGAGCCAAGATTTGGACACAGATTTTCAACAGCCTAAATTAGGTGCATTTATTTTGAACACCCCAAGATGTATTGCATCATTTTGAGCATTCTGAATCAGAACACTGATTTCAAACAGCCTAAATGAGTAGACATTCTGAGCAACTTGAGATGGATACACAAAATTAGAACAGTTTGAGGGAGTACAAGGATCTCAAGCAATTTTTGTCAGAATTTCTGCAATTAAAAATTTCCATTATCATATACTTTACTATTCAAATCAACATGCCTAACTGAGTTATTAACGTTCATAACATTTCCAACACTTTACATGGAAATCTGAAGAATCTTGAAGAAGACCAGAGGGAATAATGACTAAAATATTGTTAGTGCAACCAATTTAGATGAGTTTACTGTCCTAAATAGCAAAACAGATACAATTTCAAGTAGCTTCAAATGGGTGGAAAGATTTTGAACAGCTTGTGCTTGGTAGAAAGATCTTGAGCAGCATGAGATTGATAGAGAGATCTCAGTCAGTGTGTGATTGTCAGAGAGATCTCGATCAGTGTGTGATTGTCAGAGAGATCTCGATCAGTGTGTGATTGTCAGAGAGGTCTCGCTCAGCGTGTGATTGTCAGAGAGGTCTCGCTCAGCGTGTGATTGTCAGAGAGGTCTCGCTCAGCGTGTGATTGTCAGAGAGGTCTCGCTCAGCGTGTGATCGCCAGAGAGGTCTCGCTCAGCGTGTGATCGCCAGAGAGGTCTCACTCAGTGTGTGATCGTCAGAGAGGTCTCGCTCAGCGTGTGATTGATAGAAAGATTTCAATCAGTGTGAGATTGGTAGAGTAATTTTGAAACAGCATTAAATTTGTGATCTTAAGCAGCTCAAAATGAGGAAGAAAGATTTTCAAATCCTGAAAATGGAGAGTAAGTTTTTTCTGTGGGTCAAAATGATTTAAGCAGCAGCAAAGAGATATAGACAACTGAATCAAAAAAGTTTAATCTTTAGATATTTTCATGCACTTTGTATATAGACAGACATAAACTCACATGTTGAGAGTAGTTAATGAAAAATATATTTTCATTTTATTAACTTGCTTATCTATTCTATTAAATGAGCTTCATGAAAGGGAAAAGCATCTTTGATATTAAGCAGTTAATCTGTAATTTCCTGTTTCCTCTCAACAGATGTTTGATAAATTGGGAATTAAAACATAGACCTCATAACTTTGTCCAATGCTCTAACACTGCATGGTACCTACAATTATGAAATATTGCTTAAGACATGCCAAAATTGGAGGCTTCAAACAGAAGACAAATCTACATTGTGCCTCTAAGTGTTCTTGATTAAAAGAGGAATATTTTTAGCTGTGAAAATTCACCTCAGATGTTTGCATACTTTGAGGAGTGTTTCAGAAACTTCTTGAATTGATTAGTGCTTTCAAGTTTTTATCTATTATTGTTACAATTGATTAAATTCATTGATTTTAAATCACAAAAAGAAAAAAGAGAACTATTTCCTTAACATATACATTTACTCAGTATTTAAGTTAATATCAATATATTCATAAATGTGTATTAGTATATACATATATATATATACACACACACACAATGTGTGTGTGTGTGTGTATATATATATATATAGGGTGTGTAAAAGAGGAAAGGAAAACTAGTGCATCATATACTTTATTATTTTTAAATAAAGTGATATTTGAACCAAGTTCAACTCCAACTGTGGTATGATTGTTTGGAATAAATTTTGTAAATATGCTGCATCCACCCACTCCTTGTTTTTCTAATCAATATGGCAAACATTATTTAGCATATATTATTCAGCTACAGAGAAGTTGTTTTGAATTACTGATGTGAAATTAAAAAAAAGTTACCAATAAATGTTAATAATGTCACTGAAAGAAACTCAGTGTTTCATATTTGATGATGATATTATTATTGAAAAATATATTTTAAGAGTTGAATAATGGTGTCACTTTATTTAACTGACCTTGAGATGTGACCAGAGAATAAAACAATAGTTTTATAAGAAATAATAAAATTTATTGTAAAACTTCTGTAGGATTTATCATAGGTTTGAGCAGGATCATGCAAGCTATGGGCTGTATGATTGATTAAGACCAGCAATTCTTTTGTGTTTAAGAAGTAATTTGCATAATTCTTTGCTATTTAATGATTATCAGTCTATTATGATGAAAATAATCATTATGAAGAGAAAGAAAAATGTAATTAAAATATATAATATAACCAACACAAAAATCTGTGATTGATGTAACTATGGTTGGTTCCCTGTACTGTTCCAGTAAGTAGCCAACTCCTTGTGCTACTCTCTACTTTCATAAATGCTGAAAATGGAGTAATGCTGCCATATATGGGCAGGAACTGCCCGTTTTTTACTTTCCAGTCTTGACAGTAAAAAAGCATCAACACGTCCTTGTGGGTGGTGAATTATTTTCCACCCTACAAATTTTTTCTCCAAACGAAAAAGTCACAAAGCTCTCATTGCTCTATTGCTGATTTTATGTAAACCTGTTGAAACCAATCATATTTTTCTCTTGCCATTTTGTTTATCTCCTTATATTATTTTTAAAATATATCTAAAATGTCTCTACTGACCTGAGAAGAAACAGGAAATAAATACTTCTCCGGTTAGCTGAACATGGAGAGAATTTCTCATTAAGTTGGTTTAATTCTGAAGCACTAACTATATTCATTAGTTCTACCAGTTCTTACCTTCATGGCTAAGACCGCCATGCTACGCACATTGTAGTGAACCATCGTTATTCTATTTGTATGCCACTGGGATGTTCCACTTGTGCATCTTCTTCCCATGAACTGGTACTTTGTGAAACCAACCCCCAAGAGAATGCTTTCCCAATCACTACAATCTTAACTTGTTCAAGTCTAGGGTTAACCATTACTTTCCCCAACATATCCCCATAAACTGTGTCATTTTCTCTGTAATCCTCTAACACGAGTGGCTCTTGAGACTCGTACAGGTTGAATATTATTGCAAAATAAAATGATAACATGAAAGTATTTATCATACAAAAGCAAATCTGATATTAGAGACAAATATTAAATGTAGTTAGTAACATTCTGAGAATAGATGTAGCAATTGAATATCAGAAAGTGCCTCGGTGTAGAATAATGAGTGAAGAGTCTGATTTATCATTACTAAGTTTAGTGTTGATAGGGTGAAAAATTCACAAAACGAATTATTAAATAATCTACTAAAGTAACAGAAATATGATTGTCCATTACTACTGAGTCTTGATTTTGATTTTTACTGGGTGCTCAATAAGAAAAAATACTATTAAATAACCCACCAAGGGCTGACATAAAAAAATCAACCAACTTCATCTAACATAAGTCTGGTTGACCATTACAACTGAGTAGGTCAATCAAGCTAACTGAATATTAACAAATCTGACATAAGTTTTGTTAATCACATACCAATTATCAAAAGTATATTTTATATACTCTAAGTTCATCTGAAGCATAAGCATATATTTACATACACACACACAAAAATATATATATATATATACAGTGTATTTGGGCAACAATCATAAATCATAAGAACACATAAAAAATTATATATAAACTTAATGATAATACCTTGTCTGTCATTTTTTAATGAAACATACATATATATGTATTTTCTAAACATATACTGTGAAATATAAGAGACAATGAATCTCTATTATGTTTAATCATGAGCTGTTCTAAACATCGTATTTTGGCTTTAATTTCAGGTGAAAATAAAAAAAAATTCTCCAACATTTGGATAATTTCTTATTAAGTTGGTTCTAAGCTTTCAGCTTACATGAGGCATCTTCAGAGAGGTTACAAGGTCGTTAACATAAAAACATCCATCATCAGCAACGATTTTATCTTGTGTTGACATAAAACTTTGCTAACAGTTACCAAAAATAGCAAATGCAGTTTGTAAATTTTTATGTTAACATCCTTGTAATTTCTCTGAAGATGGCTCATGTGAGCCGAAAGCTTAGAACCAACTTAATAAAAAATTATCCAAATGTTGGAGAATTTTTGTCTTTATTTTTACTTAAAATTAAAGCCAAAATATGATGTTTAGAACAGCTCATGATTAAATATAAGACATTCATTGTCTCTTATATTTAACAGTATATGTTTAGAAAATTATCTGCTGCTTTGATACACTATATATATATATATATATATATATATATATTCAAACATGAATACTATACAAATTCTGCCCAATTTTTTGTTTATCAATGGATGCCTATATTTGAGTAGAACCCAATGTAAAATATACAAAAACAGATCCAATAAAATACACCGAAATCAATACTCGTATGTTCCTGCATTCCACAACTTAGTTTCATGTGAACACTTAAATATTGATGCTGTTGTCTCACAATCCTCAGGTGGCAAGAGTTCCTTATATGTGTGTGTGTGTCATGCCTTTTATCCACAGGGTTATGTGTCCTTGAAGATTTCTTGATTATTCATTCAATATTACAATTAATAAAATCATTAGAATGAATGAGAAAAAACTTAAAATCTAATTACAAAACTACCTGACAAAAATCCAATGCATGTTCATGACAGTTCTGTGCATCTGTGTATCTAATGAATATGTTCCTTGTACCACAATGAAAATCATCTTCTTCTATGTGCTCTGTCCTTTCAGGATGTAGGCGATCATGGCTTTCCACGTCTCCCTATTCCTGGTGGTTTTTAATATGCTTTCCCCTGTTACACCACGCAATCCTCATTTCATCATCCACCTGATTAAGAAATAACTTTGATATTTATTTATTGTATACCTCTATTTCAAAATCTAAAAATATCAAAATAAATAATATTTTTAAATCTATTAACCAAATATTGATTACCCACAACTGTATCACTTGGATTACACTAATCCTTTATCAATACAGTTGGTCACAAAAGTATCCAGCACCAAGGTTATTTTTCTTTATCTATTTACATTGATCATGGCTAATAGGCAGTTACTATGGCATTCAATAAAGCTTTTGCATCACCCAACTGATATTAAGACTATTCTTCTATGCTGCATCATTCCTTATCATTCAGATTTGATGGTTTCCATTGAACAAAGTTTTCAATTCATGCCAAAAATATTCAACTGGATTTAGGTCAGGTGATTGGAAAAGCTCCTCCATTACTATAACCTGATATCCTTTTAAAGCCTTCAGAAATAATTTTGAACAATATTTAAGGTCGCTGTCCTTTTGAAGATGAGTTATCAACCTAATCTAAGCTGAATAGCAAAGAGTGAAAGATTTTTTTAAAGAATGGGCAATATTTTAGTCAATGCATTTTCCACTCAATCCTAGAGAGTTTTACAGTATCTACTATACAAAAGCAACCCCACAAAAGTATTCATTCCCCACCAGGCTTCAATGATCAATGGTATTTTTTTTTATCCTATATATGAGAAACATCTTTTTTCAAACTTTGTGGATTGACACTAGGTAATCACAAAAATTGTACCAAATAACAGAAACTAAACACTGAGTACTTTCAGCTAAAATGGATATCAGATTCAAAGAGCAAATAATGACAAATTCAAGATGTTAATGTTCCACATTATTTCAAGCAAAGCATTAAAAAAGATCTGCATTAATACTGAGAAGAGTTGGTAAACTTGAGAAACCTATTTTCCTGATATTGTTTTAAGTGAAAGATTTTATAAATTTCAACATTGTTTCTTTATAAATAAATGACTAATATTTCCTTCAGTTTTGGTATTTTACATTCAAGTTATCCTTGAAATCTGTATTCTGCAAATTGTTGAGATGTGTACATCTATTCCAACATTCTTTAGATATGTCTAGATCATTTCTATATTCACTTTTTGTTTGATTAAAAATTTTTTTTTTTTGGTTTTAGTCACCTCTTATATGAAATATTTCTGAGACAGCTAATTCTTTCAAGTGTTTATATGGCACTATTATAAATGTGTATGGTTGCACAAAAGAACAAATGAAATAGCAAAGAACCAACAGTGTGGCAGAAAGAACAGAAGATAAGAATTGTTAAAATAAAATTGTATTGTCAAATGTTAATGATCAAGGCAGAATATCTCTTTGAAGATGAGGGAAATGACCTGAAGGATGGGGAGAGTTGGTTGGATTTGGAATTGATATTTGTGTTGGTTTGGTTGACTGAGGTCATTGGTAATGACAGTGACAGCCTGGTGCCCACCTACCGCTGCCTGCAGTGTCCTTAAAATCTGATGCAAGGAGAGCAGAGTGGTTCATGACACAGCATTTTTGGTATGCTTTTGTTTTAGTGGCCATATTCATGATTAATTCCTTCTCTATTGGGATTTTTTTTTACAAGATTTGATTTGTGAGCTGGATATGATGCACAGACTCTTTGGACAAAGGAAAACATTTTTAGTTTTGCTTTCTTAGAATTCACATCTACCTGACAGGTTTTGATGTAGAGTGAATCAGAAAGTGATTTAGTTTGAAGCAGAGTGTAACAGCAGCAATTTTTTCCATTTCTTTTTGCAAATGTGACAATAGAATAGGATACGTCAAAAACTTTTTAAAATTTTTTATTACTTTCACTAAATTGATAAAACTCAATCAATTTCTGTTTAAGTTTCTCTGAATGGTTGTTGGTTTTCACCATGATTTAAAAAAATGAATGTTTAATTTGTAGAACAAGCCTTTGCATGTGAAGTTGAGCATTATAACATGCAGTGTGTATTAGCAACGAATACATTTTTGATGCTGATATAATCTAATTTACTGCCAAATTTATTTTTCATTTTGGCATTGAAGACTTATGCAAAACTTATTAGTGCCAATTTTGGAACTAAAATAATTTGAATTATTTTTTATTTATTATCAGTTTACATATTAAATTGGTTTACTAAAGCTAATTAAGCAGGAAAAATATATTAATCAAATTCGGAATAGGAAAATAATCTAAGGGACAAATACTTTCACATACAAGTGTGTGTGTGTGTGTGTGAAGATATATATATATATATATGTATGAAATGATTTGTTTGAACATTATTTTTGATCGATACTCATATTTAAGTAGCTATTCAGTTTTTAATTAAACAGTATTATATATATATATATATATATATATATTTGGGTGGCAATCTTTATTTTATTAAGTATGGGTGACGAGGAAGATTTAATTATATTTTATCAAGATTTTCCAGCTTCCTAACATTTTTCCATTTTGTAATAGGTAAGAAATATTAAAACTGTCCATAACTTTTATTCTCCCAAGCGCTTTTAGCTTTTAGCCACATCTATTACCATTTTCAAGAGTGTTTTTGTGTTTGGTCATGTTAGAATGCTGGAAAAAGCTTCATAAAAAATTAATCAAATCTTCTTTGTCAGCAGTATTTAATGAAAAATATATAAGTGTGTGTGTGTATGGGGGTATGTTTACAGATGTATAATATATATAAATGCATATGTATGTACACACACATTATATATAAATGTATGTACATGTACACACACATTATATATATAAATGCATGTGTACGTACATCCACATTATATATATAAATGCATGTGTACGTACATCCACATTATATATATAAATGCATGTGTACGTACATCCACATTATATATATAAATGCATGTGTACGTACATCCACATTATATATATAAATGCATGTGTACGTACATCCACATTATATACATAAATGTATGTGTACGTACATCCACATTATATACATAAATGTATGTGTATGTACATCCACATTATATATAAATGTGGGGGGGGGGGTATGTTTATAGAGGCAGATATTGCAGAGACTTCTCCATCACTTGTGAACTGACCCTGATCATTAAAAACTTTACCTGAGTCCTGAATGCAACATGAGACTGTTCGAATCAATTGATATTTTTCCCTCCTATCCATATAAACTGCCACTCAATGTAACCTTTTACCACAACTGGCTCCCAAACCTTATACAAAGAGAACCATACCAGAAAAAAATTAAAATTTTAATAGAGTAGGTAAAAATGCAAAACGTTCATCAATGACAAGTGGAAGGATAAATTAAACACAAACAGATATTTAAAAAACTGTATGAAAAGTTTCTAGAAAAATTTTGTTTAATTTTCACAGTTTAAGTTTAACTTTGTCAATTAACATTCTTCTGTAAGTACATATGTATGTATGTAAGCATTTCTGCTAGTAAGTATGAGAAGATTTGTTCACATAGATAAATTCAGAAGATAGAAGACAGTCAAATCATGGCAGGTGTCTTTGACATCTGTATCTGATGGTTGCAAGGAGCAGGTCAGTAATATTTCTTTGAAGTCACTGTGGTAACAAGTGGTCTTCTGGGGTGAGTGAATTACTACTACTACTACTACTGACTTTTTCAGATACTGACAAGGTTTTTATTTATTTTCAAAATGACAACCAGCTTATAGGCTTAGGTGTTTTGAAAATAAAATAGAACTATTTGAGTGAGTAAATTGCTCTGTCTGAGCAAACATGTGTCATATATAATTTCTACAGACTGGCGCAGGTGAAGCCAGTTATCTTTTTCATTTAGAAATCAGGTACAAGCTTTATATCTATCTTGTAATTATAGTTTCATTTTTTTTTATGATATCACCTACTGTTGGTCAGTGGTTACATGGAGTTATACATAGAGAGTCTACCAAAACAGTTTTTTTTTTAATTATTAAGTGTTTGATTTAAAAGATATATTTATTAATATCATTTCACAAATATGGAGATGATACAGAGCGGTCAAGTTATGAAAATGACCAGTATTTTTAGTGTGGCTCAAGACTAACGGTTAGAAAGATTGCATTTTAACAGTCTTCTAGTGATGTGTGTAAGCTCACATATTTTGAAAACTGAGCATTCAAAACCCTTGAAACTAAAATGTGACAATCTACAAGTACAATGTATGTCTCATGAATTTATATATAATAGATAAACACTGAACTTCTTGCATAATATATCAATATTATCTTCATAACAATGCTTGTTGATTTGTGATCATTAATGAGAGATAATTTATATATCTAAAGTTAATTTGTTTAAGCTACAAAAAGGCAGGATTTAAAGGGATTTTTATCTTTTTTGATCAAAAACAGATTCTGTATTGGAGATAAGTACTTTCCTGAAAGATAATATATACAATTGGATTATGATACTTAGGTGAGGAAAAGTGTTTACACATATGAAAATATGCATGAAACTACTTTATCAAAAGTAATGCACTCTTGATGTTTAAAATTATGTTAATTCTTATGTAGGTCTTGTACTTCTAAAACTCAATAGCTGTGTAATTTTCAGTTCCAGGAATAAAACCATGGAACATTCTTCATTTTACAAAATGTAAACCGATTTTATTTTCATTTATTTCAGCAAATCCACTCCCTGATATAACAAAGAAAACTTAAAAAACTTAACTTTTAGGAGTGTATTCCTAAAAAGCCAACACTTCATATGATAGAATATAGTTTATATGAAATAAAAGGGGGGAAATAAGCAATAAAATAAGAACTCTTACAGAGTTATAAACAAAAATCCTTATGATATTTCAAGCTTAACTTGAAATAATTTGTTCTGTTGAATCAGACAATGAAAACAAAACACTCAGCCAAATTTGAATGTTCAAGAAATGAAAGGTTTATATTTAATCATTGAAGGTGCAGCCATACATTATTCTGATGCCATTAAGTAGATATTAAAGCCCAATGAGACATATTAAGTCAGACAATACTTCAGAAATTATCAGGGTTGATGAAATAGGTCTATTCAATATTTTAACAGAAATATTTAAATAGTTATCAATATAAAAATTACTGTTGTTTTTTTCCATTCATTTCATATAAAACATTAAATATTATATCTGTATGACTGATTCTCTCGTATGTGTGTGTGTGTATATATATATATATATATATATATATATATATATGTACTAGCATCATAGCCCGGCATTGCCCGTGCAACTCAAAAATTATTTATTTTGTTTTACTGAAATTAGAAATATAAAAACTATTACGCTCTCAGTTCAGAAATTTTCGAAGAATATTTAAAAATGTAGACATTTAATTTTAGAGGAAAAAGTTACATTAATGCCACGCAAATTACAGACAGCTGATTTCCTGCATAAAATATTTAGCGAAAAAAAGCATTATTTTTTTTAATTTTATTTTCTGAAGTATGAAATATTAAATCTGAAAAAAAAAAGACTTAAATAATTAAATTAGCACTTTTTTTACATATTTTTTTGTTTGAAAAAGCACTTTTTTTTAAAAATATTACTTTTGTTTCAAAATTACAGGGAAAATATTCACATTTTTTTGTTGACCAAATGAATTTTTAAAATGTTGGAATAAAAATTAAATATAAAGGCTCATTTGTTTTGTTTTTTTAATAAAAAATATTTTAGTCACATTTGATACCTGTGATTTGATTTCTGTGATGTAATTTAGCAACCATCTTAGATGTTAGATGTTTTACGGAGTAAATGTAAACAATTGGCTCCATTGGCCAAAAAGTGCAAAAGAGAAAATTGCTGAACTTAAAATCAAAAAGTATGTGTTGACCTGGCTTCCCTGTAGATATGTATTCCTAGAAAGTTTGAATGGTCTAGCTTAAAAAATGTAGGTGTGCATAGGGAACAGTCACACACAGACTCATAGATTGCCTTTTATATATATAGATATATGTGTGTGTGTGTGTATTGTTAGATGTTATGATATGGATTAATGTTTTAACAATAAAATTTATATTAATGGATGTTGGTAAACATTTTCAGGATGTGTTTATATTAATATAAGCAGTAAATTATAATCTCGGCTAGTAACAACTACCTTTATTAATAAAAATATTGATAACTTATTTTGGAGAGATTTAAAGTTTTATTAGTTGAAGTAACACTTTATGCAATGTGTGACAGATATATCTCCCAGAAACAGGAGGGGATAACTCAGGATCGAGAAAACTCAGCACCAGGAAAACTTTTTCTATAACTGAATAAAAGTGATTTATTAAGGATTAAAACTTTAATTAGTAAATATTTTTTAAATATGGTATTTGAAATGCCAGATGTGCATTGTGGTGCAATAGATATTTTTTTTTTTTTAATCATATCACCCCGAGCAAGGTGGTAATGCCACTGATGTGCAGGAGGCTACATAGGAGTGAAAAGATTGGAAAAGAGAAAACCGGAAACCGCATCCTAAACAGCAAACAAGGGATGAGCCTCTTCACCTGTTCAATAGACGTGGGTGGAGTGTGAACCGGGCGATAGAGGGAGCTGAGTTCAAATTCCAGTTGAATTTCTTGCTTTCACTTATGCACAAATACCCTTGGAAAAAGTATTAATCTGTCTCCTCCCTCCAGTTATGGGTTAAATAATAGAACAGATTTGGTTCTATAACCTTGGCTGGCAACTAGTCTACCACAGGAAACAATGACAACCTACTGCCCAGTTAGTCATGTCACTTTCAAGGCATGATTGCCCAAAGCATGTATCATGTATGGCACTTAACTGACTGATTTGAAATGGCATTATGTAAAAAAAAGACCAATTTTTTTTAATCATTTATAATAAAGTAAATCATAAAGAAATTTATTTTTTAATAAAGAAAATTGAAATTCTTTTTTTTTTATATACCAATTTACTTAATAAAAATATAAATTTCTTTATTAAAAACAATAACAAATTTGTTTACAGTATTTACATTGTTTGAACTGTTGTCCTCATCTTTGTTGCCATACTCACAATGTTTTGCACACTGTATACTCTGATCTTTTTTAGGTGATCAGAAATATTAACTGGACCCTTTATTTTCATCACTGGAGTAAATTGTTCTCATTCCATGAGTCATTCCACTTCTGGATGTCTCAGTTATCTCCATTTAACTTAACTCTCTAAACTTTTTGTCCAACAGAGCTGTAGTCAGGTATTGAATTCACAACTCTTTGGGTCAAGCCACGACATCCAACCAATTTTTTTATCCACAGTGCCATGTGCCCTTGGGAACACTGGTTCATGTTTTATATAATGCTTTTCAAATATCTTATTTGAAGAAAAATATTCAATAATTAAGGTTTTAATACTTAATAAATTACTTTTATTCAGTTATAAAAAAATTATTAATTTTCTGGTACTGAGTTGTCTCAGTCCTGTTTGTCCCCGCACTCAGTCAGCGATGCTGAGTTGTCCTGTACCCCACCAGAAATATTTCTTACTCACTTATCATTATGTGTGAAGTGCTTTTAGAAGAGGTATTTCTGCCACACCCTGTATATAAATAAATGCAAAAGATGTAGGCTATAGAAATATA
Source organism: Ascarosepion bandense (assembly GCA_037127315.1). Taxonomy (NCBI): domain Eukaryota; kingdom Metazoa; phylum Mollusca; class Cephalopoda; order Sepiida; family Sepiidae; genus Ascarosepion; species Ascarosepion bandense. Next base: position 2,833,542 of record JBBBDQ010000364.1, read on the forward strand.
TTTCATTAACACAACATTCCATATACCTAAATATATTTTAACTTTATTATTGTTCACATGAATATGGATTCATTGACATTTCAGAACCTTTATTATTCATTCAGCTATTGATTTTGTAAACTTCTTTACAATTTCAAATGTAACATTTACTTGCAGCAGTTATTACTGCTCCTTGGGAATCTTCTTTATTTGAACATTGTTTTTCGTTCTTATATGCATCTCTTATAATAATAGATTCAAGTTTTCTTTTTGATTAATATCTCAAGAACTTGAGGGCTTTTCCATTAATTTGATGTATTTGAAACTTTCTTAAGCAAAGTGGGCAATACTCAACTTTACAAATGTGAAGGAGCATTGTCTAGCATGAATATATTGTTAGCTTAATATTTCTTGGTTTTGACCTGTAATACTAAAAAAAAAGTATTATCCAAGAACCTGCAATATATGTCTGCATTTATCTTGTTCCTCACTAGCCTGGAAGGAACCTATTTTATTGCTTACAATTCAAGATCAAAATATTACTTCACATTCCTTTCTGTTGTTTTATAAATCATGTTATTTGAACATTTTCATGAAGGGCATAACCTCTAGTTCATCCAATGTAGCTCTAATTTCATCATTAAAAATTAATATACCTATTCATACAGCTTACGTGTTTCTCTTTGGAATGTTAACTTTAGGGTAGTATTCTCTTCACTTTTATGTTCTTAACCAATTCTATAATATTCTGCATCTTGTCTTTTTGTTTACATTTGTAACGTCAGCTTCTTTTCTTGGTCAATCCACTTTTCTTGCTTATTTCCCTTTTAACTTTCTCAGATCTCATTTTGTGACTTTCTGAAAAGCAAGCCTTTTTTTCATCTTCCTAAGGATTTCACTTTATTGACTGCTTGTTTTTTATCTTGATCACTATTGAAATGTTTGCAATTTCCAATATTGTTTGCCTGTCACTAAATAACTTCATAATAACTCTTTTGAAGTTATATCAATCTTATGATTCGTGATAACTTTTATGTATTCGAAATTAATAAATGTCCAATATCTCTACTGTTATTAAATGAATATCCCTTAATTTGCATATTTAATCAGAATCTCTCTTCAGTTCTACTCTATATTAATGATTTGTATAAGAGCAAACTCCAGTTATTAGTAATTATCTCTACAGATTATACAACAGTTCCAGGTGCACCTCCAAAAATTTGAAAGACCAAAGTCTTGCAGTTCATCTCTCCTCTGACCTATCCCAAGTGGAAAAATAAGTAAAGTACTTAATTATAAAATTCAATGAATTTAAAACCAAACTAGTAAAATTTCATCACTACTGAGCAGATCCTAAACTTTTAACTAGTATGATGAATGAGTCTTCTCTGCAGGAGGCTCTTTGCTTTAAATGTCTATTAAGACTCAAGTTCTCACTAAAACTCAAGTAGAACTCATCTGATCTATTGCTCAAGATGCTAGAAAAATGTTTGATTTATTTTACTGCTTCAGTAAATAGTTAACTCCCCTTGCTATACTCTCCCTTTAAAAGAGCTAGATCAGACCAAAAATTGTGCATTGCTGCCATGTCTGGTCTGAAAATGACCTGTCCTCTCTCTTTAGTCTTGATAGAGTTTAAAAGTATCTTTGTGGATGTATGGTTGTTAGCAAGAGAAAAAGGAATTGGAAAAATCAAAGTGTAACAGTGGGTGAGGTGGCTGGTAAGAAGACAAACATTGCTAAGAACTTCAAGATAGGAAGTGGTGGAGAATCAGATAAGCCATATCCTGAAGGGACACAGCATATAGAAAAATAAAACAGTTCATTGAAATATAAAAATAGGTGTTTTCCTTAAAGCTGTTTGAAAACAAGATTAATTTATATTTGCACATTTTGTTTAACCATTCAGTTTGAAAATATCATTAGTTGTTAACATTAAGGCCCAAACTTGTAAACAATGCCCAAAGTTGATTATTGAGTAGAAAAGAGATCTTTGATACATACTTTTGTTCTCTGAGAAGCATAGGCTATTGATATGAATCCTTCATCAAACTCAGTTCTGGGGTTTCCTCATTGCTTCTATAAAGTTGTTTTTTCCTCTCTTTCTTTCTTAGTGTCATATTTCCAGGTGTTTCTTAACTGTTCTATTTCTCTGAGAATTCTTGGTCAGGGATTTGGCAGATGATGCCTCCAATACTGGTTTCCTGAATGTACATTCTATCTAACCCTACTTCCTTTGCATGTTAATTGAATCTGTTCCCATTCTTCATCACAATTTCTTACTAGTCTTGCTGTTTGATGTGGCTCAGATATGTGTTGATAAATGTTTGCAACATTTGCTGCAAAACTTTGATTATTCATCTCATCTTAGTACCAGAGAACAAGATCAATTTTATATTGAAGTTAAAGATATTTTTGTGTTGGTATTGATTTTCATAGAGGTCTCAATATTTTTCAGCATACTAACAGCTACTGATGCCTTGACAATCCTGATAAAGCATGTTCAACATAATTAACAATATTTGAATATATTTTTAGATGGAATTGAAATTAAGCAACTGTGCTTTATCTGCCAGTATGCCCTAACTGTAGAGTAAAAGGTGGATAATTTCATAAAGTATTCTCCATTATTATTAACAATTATTACATAATATTACATATTAGCAAACATTTTTGTTATATATTATTACATAAATATTACATATTGAATGTTTTACATATTAATAAAATCTAACCTAGTGAAAGAAATATTAGAGTTAAGTTCCAAATTTCAATCTCCTGAAAAAGGTCAGTGTACAATGACTGAAATGTTGTAAATATAGCAACAAAGATGAGGACAACAATCCATAAAATATAGTGTAAATAAATACAATACCTTATGTTACAAATATAGACAAATAAGTCTTTGATAAAATAATCTTGTTTGTTTGTAGATAAAAGTTTAAAAGAGAACATGCTCAAAAAAGTCTTTAAGAATCTAAATCTCTTTTCTCAGATTTATTTATACTTTATGAGAGGTTTTCACTTCAAAAACTGCCCAATGAATAAAAAAGGAAAAGTTTATGTGCAAGCGTGTTAAGGTGAGCCTTCATATAGAAGATACATTGCAGGAGTAAATAAATATCAAGATGGAGCAGAATCAACCATATGTTTGTTTACTATTAAATATTGGTTACTAACAATAAACCCAACTGAAGGCACAGCATCTTTATTAAATCTTGATTACCTAGCCCTCTAAATGTCAGCTTCAGTCGTTAAAAAAAATAGAACATCTACTAAATATATATTTATATTTATCTTATTCTAATTCAGCATGTCCCTCCTTTAGTTTCTTAATTATTGCATATGTTATGCTGTGGAAATTAATGAATAAGAGACTATTTTGTTTTGATAGCATAGAAAGACATACAAGAGGTGCTATAGTGGGTTATCCGTTATAGTGATATGTGTGTGTGTGTGTGTGTGTATTTTGAAACAGATTAGTTTGATTAGTAGATAGCCCACTTTAAGAGGGGTCAGTCAGTTAAGTGCCATATGTGATACACACTTGGATGATCATGTCTTGAAAGAGACATGACTGACTGGGCAGAGGATTATCTTGCAGTAGGTTGCCATTGCTTTCTGTGGTAGACTGGTTGCCAGCCAAAGCTATAGAACTCAATCTGTTCTGTTATTTAACCCATAACTGGAGGGAAGAGATGGATTAATACCTTTCCCAAGGGTATTTGCACGTAAGTGAATGCAAGGAATTCAGCTGGAATTTGAACTCGGCTCTCCGATTCCTCATTCTGAGTCGATATCCACTGCACCACAACGCACATTCATAAAATATATATATATATATGCATGTATTAGTCATCCACATACAGGCTTGTTTCACTGTATCACAACTCATCTGTGTGGTTAGACACATCCACTTGCTTCTGGCCGGAATCGACCGATTTGGTGTCAGTCGGAGTTGCTACCTGCTAAGCCATAGAGGGGTACAAAACAAGAAAATCAAATTGTATATAGAAACAACAATTTTATATATATATATATATATATATATATATAAACTGAGGTTTTTACAAATAAAGGTAATGTCTTTTAATTGGTACAAGGTTATTAAAAATGTTCATAGTAGTAATTGTTGAAAGAGTATATGCGTATGTATGTGTGAGCATTTTTTTGTTAGGAGTGTCTTTGAAGTCTTTGCTCAGTTTTTCAGGTGGATTCCTGAACAGTGAAGAAAAGAAGATGAGAGAGAAAGAGAGGCTATAATGATATGGTCACTTGACTTTATCAAGGGATGTGTAAATTATGTTGTATTTTCTTTACTGTGACTATCTTCTTGTTTTTTTTTATTTTCTTGTCCTTTTATTTTGTTTTCTTGGGCTCCAAACAGGTAATTTGGGAATTCACACCCTGATTATAATTCTGTGCTTCCCATTGGACAACAAACAAACTTCATTCTCAAAAAGGGGTCAGCAAAAGGAATTTGATACATTTTTTTTATAATTAATGATTATTTGAACTTTTGTTTTTCTTATTTTTTTTTTTTTTAGATGTTTCCTAGTTTGCTATTTGCTGAAAAACATTTCACATGGAGGTGTGAAATTTCTCGAGTTTTGTGCAGCAAAGTTTGTACATTCCAGAAAATTCTTTTTCTTTTTTTTTTTTTCTAACAAAATCATTGAGTAAGATTTGAATTTTATATTTACAATTTGTTTTGTTCACTACAGTGCTACTTGGTTTCAGGGAATAAATTATTAACAAAAGAAGGAAAGAAAAAAAGAAGGGAAGATAAAATGTTTAACATCTGTTTCAGTGAAATGAAAAAAGTTGCCAATTTAAAATCTGTTTATTTTTATCCCATGATTTATGATAGTTATTGAAATATTTTAACAGATAAGACAATGTTTGATTTCAATGAAAATATGAAAGAAAGAAATAATGAAGGAAAATAAGAACTTAAAATAAAAATCTAATTAAAATAACATAGTATGCTGAATTATTTTTTTCAAATTATTATGAGAAATGTTCATAAGACATGGATTTGACTAGAAAGAAAGAAATAAGGGAACATAAAAATACTTAACATCTATAGGAAAAGACACGACTTGATTTCAGTAAGAAAATGAAAGACATACATACATGCATACATACAATTCCACTGAAATGAAACAGTGATTCTCCTACCTCCCAAGACATCAAGAGACATTATTGTAGTTGCAAATAACCACCAACCACTTTCACTCACTTCACACACCTTTGAAGAAAGAAAGATCCAAACGAAACATAAAGTCAAAAAAGTTAGTAACAAAAAAAATATTAAAGACAGAGAAAAAAAAGAGACCGATCTAACAAACTTACCATGCGGAAAACAAAACTGAAATTTGAGTGAAAAATTTTAGAAAACAATTTACCAAAAATACAATTACAACTCTCTTTTTTCAGAATATTGCAGGAAAAAAAAGCCCCCAAAAAACTATCTTCTCATTAATAAGGCCTTTTGATGAACAGACAGATAGACACAGCTTTTATCATAATATCAGTTAAGTGCCATACGTGAAACACGCTTGGGCAATCATGTCTTGAAAGAGACATGACTGACTGGGCAGAAAATTATCCCACAGTAGGTTGCCATTGCTTTCTGCAGTAAACTGGTTGTCAGCCAAGACTATAGAACCCAATCTGTCCTGTTATTTAACCCATAACTGGAAGAAAGAGATGGACTAATACCTTTCTCAAGGGTATTTGCATATATTTGAATGCAATGAATTCAAATTGAATTCAAACTCGGCTCCCCGATTTCTCATTCCAAGCTGATATCCACTGCGCCACAATGCACATCAGCTATTATTATATAGATTATATATTAATATATTTCTTCAAAATGTTCAGTTAAAATTATAACTTTGTTGATTTGGTATTTTTGTAATAATAAATACAGTGTTGTTTCCCTTATAAATATTTAGAGAGACAAATCAGATTTTAATAAAGCACAGTTGGTGGCTACTAGCAAAGTTAGTTCCACCATAGGTTGTTACAGATAAGCTCACATTACATTTTGTATCACCATTCATTGTTACTCACAGTTGTCCAGCATGAGAAAATATGAAGCAGAATTCATACATCATTAAAAGACAACAAGCAAAGGTAAACCTAGAAATTGTTCCCACTTTGTTCTCAGGCAAACATTAATTCTTTCACTGATACACTCAGTTGTTCTAATGTCATTTTCAACACTATTTTCATCATCATCATCCAATAATCTGTCTAACAGTGGAACCACCACAAATAACTTGGCAACCAGCTCTTTCTATCTTTCAATGTTCTAAGACTCTCTCAGGGCATCACTCAACTTCATTACAGTCTATTCTGGGATATTGTTCTTCTATTTTTCTCTGCTTGTCTCTCCCACTCTCTGCACCATCTTGCAGATCCCTATTGATTCTGTTTATTCTTCATTGTTAAAAAAAAAAAAAATTTACATCTAATGACTGAAGTTGTAAGAATTTGAAGTTATCACATTTCCCATTTACTTCCATTTCCTGATGTGGGAATTTTATTTTTGTCAAGTGTAAAAAAAAAAAATTAAATTTCTCTTTATTATATTTATGGGGTCTATCATGAAAAAATACAATAAATTTTCTAACTGTTTATTGGAATAGGTGGTAGAGATAAATGTATATTACTATCCCAATACAGCAATGCTATATCTAATCTAAATCTATTTATAAATGGAACTTTGTCTGTATGTATCTGTTACCTATAGACTCCAAAACGGCTGAACCTATTTTCTTGAAAATTTACACAGTTGTACTATAAGCATCTGCGAGTGTTTTTAGCTAGGTTTTGTGTCAAGGTACCCCCGATAAATATCGAAAATCAATAATAAAAAAAATCGGGTTATAGAAGTAGTTGTCCAAGTTTAATCAAATTTGATACACTTGTAGACAAAGACATAAGAAACGATATTCAAAAGTTTCAAGGTTTCAGTTCTTACAATAGTGCAGAAAATCGATTTTATATATATAAAATCGATTTTATATATATATATATATATATATATATATAAAAAGCAAGATGTTTGTGTGTGTGTCTGTTTATCTGCCTGTATGTTTGTATTTTTTCCAGCCCTTTTATTTTAGTTTTTGCTTCGGGTTTGTCTCTAAGTAGGTATAATTGTAGTTCTTAGTCTCAAACATGATACCATTTTCTCAGAAGACTTATTTAGCCTTCAAAATTCAGTTTACAACGAAAAAATTTATTTGATATTGATACCAGGAAATCAAAATTTGACTTACATCCATTCATTTTTCTTTCAGTTTACGGTTTCACTTTAACTGGAAACAACTATTGCTTTTTAGTCTTTTGTGCCAATGTCCAAAGAGTCTGAGCTCCAGGTCCATGGATTAGTTTTAAAGCTTTCATTACACCCGAGCAACGCTGGGCTATACTGCTAGTCTCTGATACATTAACACTTTGTTCATGAGTGAAAACAGACAAGAAAATATGTATTGGTTGGAGGTAAATCACTTTTTCTACATTTTTACAGATTTTGAATTCTATAATAATTAAAGCAGCAAAATATACACTCATTAGTAAAAGAAGTGAAAAAAAAGAAGTGAATTAACCTCTTACTTAATAATTGACTTCATTGTATATCGTCAGTGATGTGACTAGACCTTGTATAGTCAGGAAGATTGAAGTCGAAAATAGATATACAGTCATTTGCAGGGATTGGCACTAACTGGTAAACAACTTACATTTCGCACCTCTAGCCAGACTGTCTTATGATTCATTACCTACTCTTTGACATGTGCTTAAATTATCAAGGGCATTTTTAGTTTCTTTTTGAGCTTTAGAGAAAAATCATGTTTAATAATTGATTACTTTTCTAAACTAATATTTTTTAATGTTAACGTTAGAAAGATTTTAGTATAAATATATTTTCTGAATGAAATGTTTTTGTTTGGATTTTGATGTTTGATTTCTATGAGAATGTCATTAAAAAATTTTTAATAAAAAAGAAAGAACAAACCAGAGTTATGTCAAAGTTAGAAAAAACATTTCTGCTAAAATATTTGCAGAATTCTGACAAGTCTTGTCATGAATTTATCAGGCATAATGTTGAAAAAAGTTTTGAAGTTTGCATTTTGGAAAGACCTATTTTTCCTTCAAAAAATGCTGTTTGAGATTCTTCTTAAAAAATGTCAAAGAATATATTAAATTTAAATTTTCTTGGTAACTTACAAAATATGCTACGTGTTGATATTCATAATTTGCAAAAGCATTTTTCTTTCTTTTGTTGTGTCTGTTTACTAGTTGGGCTCATTACATTGACTTACATACAAACCCCTTTCAGAAACTTGTTCATCCGTCTCCTTTCCCAGATAAGGGTTAAACTGTAGGACTTGTATTCTGACAAAAATCATTGTTATTCTCAAATATTTACTTTTGGTATAAAATGGTATTAACATAATTGTTGCAATTAAAGTGGTTTGTCAGGTATAAGCATTTTGGTATACTTATACATGTCACTTTGGTGCTTTGGTACAGTGTTAAGTGCAATAGTATAATAACTGATTACTTTTTCTTTAAATACACTAAATTTCACAAATTCATTATTGTCAGATCAAAAAATTATTATTTCAGGAATTAAAATTTAGATTTGTTAAATTTTTCAAAAAGACAATTCACAACACTGTCTATTTCCCTTTGACCACAAGCTGTGATCTAAATGTTAAGGTGGTTATGCTTTAGATTAAAAATGTGTTTATTTGCAAACAAAAGCAATTTGGTTATAAAAGCCATCAACAAAATAATCACTTATTCATGAATATTACAGACAGATTTTAAAGGTGAATGATGAAATTGCTTCTTAGATTTTTGTTGTTTTAAGTTTAATATGCATATTATTTACTAATGTTAAGCAAGAAACTCTAAGCTAGGTAATATATATGCTGGTAGTCAAAGATTTAAAAAAATTAGATGAAAACAAAAAAATGTAACTCTTAAAATGACATTCCACCAAGCAAGAGTTTTCCCTCAGGAGATGGAGAGGGTTACTCTCTGGTACCTGAAGCATCCCCAGCATAGAAAATGTTGAGGGGACTGAACTATTTTAGGTGGATCTCACTCTTTAAATTCTGCCTTGTGCAATAATTTATCTACATGAATGCATGGGTATATCCTATAAAACCCACAAATTTATACAGGTTTACAGTTATTACTAAGTTTACTCCCAAGAAGCTCTACCCCTAGTAACACCTCTTCTACATGTGAGAGTTAGGTTTTGTTGTGTTGTGACTCAAACCATGTGACATCCAGTCACCCAGATGTAAGAAAAGACAATGTGCATTTAGCATGAGGAGTTGTCATTATCACAGACTTTGTGAAGTAACACCTACTACTGTGAGAGACTGTAAACATTGTATATACCTCTTGGTAGTACCACTGTGGTAATAAAGTCTAAAGTATCTACATTTCACTGTGTATCTCTTCATTCCATGATAGAACAGATTTAATCGCAGGTAAGTGAAGATCTCCAAAACAGGAAATGTTTGAGGGAGTTTCAGCAATTTTTACCCGATTTCAATATAAACATTCATACTCCACCTTAAAATTTGGCATATATCATATTTCATTTGAGTGGACATGGAAATAAATCCTGATAAAAATACTTTTCAGGACCCTATCCTTCAGCTCAACTCCAGGGCACCATCTTCACACTTAGTATTTCTTCCATTGCTCGAAAAGAGAAATCAGAGTCAATCTCTGATTTTTAAAATGTTCTAATTGGGAAGTGGTAATAGAACTTGGCAAATTTTGTCTCCATACTCAGTATTGCCACTTTAAACTCAGCTATTTAATATATTCTATTCAAGTTGGTTAATGAGTAAATTCCATTAAAAATCAATTTATTTCTTTCAGTCAGTTAAGTGCCATATGTGATACACGCTTGGGCGATCATGTCTCGAAAGAGACATGACTGACTGAGCAGAAGATTATCCCGCAGTAAGTTGACATTGCTTTCTGCGGTAGACTGGTTGCCGACTAACACTCTAGAACCCAATCTGTCCTGCTATTTAACCCATAACTGGAAGGAATAGGCGGATTAATACCTTTCCCAAGGGTATTTGCGCATAAGTGAATACAATGGATTCAATTGGAATTCGAACTCGGCTCCCCGGTTTCTCGTTCCCAGCCGATATCCACTGTACCACAAACAGTACTTAAATTTTAAATATTTTAAACAACCATACATGTAAAATTACAGCTTTATATATCAGATACGTAATAGCATCAATTAATTGCCAAGACAAATAACAAAATAATCATTTTATTGATTTTATTTATTTTTTGCATAGATCAAAGAAACTCAAAGCATAAATAAAAACAATACATTTGGCAAGGATTGAGAAAGAAGAAATTATTGGAAACTTTTTTTTAATCAGATAAAATGTTTGTACTTATAAAATCCTTCATTTCAGATTAACTGTCTAAGTCATAATTTGGCAATACTTTAGTTATTTTCAGCCTCAGTCTGAAAGTTATTAACAAATATCAAAATCTAAAAGATTAATAATTACATCTAAATTTTAATGGTTCTTATCTGGGCTGAGATTGCCAACAAAGATCACAGTATGCCAGAGTAGAAATCACTATAGAGAAATGTCCAAGTAAAGGTGCAGGCACACTTGTATTTGAACTTTCTGTTTGTGATTGCAAGTAATATAGGTTCAAATATATACATGTACATCTCCTCATGTAGGGATCTATCTCTCTCTCTCTCTCTATATATATATATATATATATATATATATATATATAGTCATCCGTAGACAGATCTGTTTCACTGTATCACAGCTCATCAGTACAGTTAGACTCCGATTGCTTTTAACCCAGGATTGAAACCCAACTGAATTGGCGTCAGTCGGCAATTTTACCTTATGGCTATGGGCGCTCGGTAGAAGGAGGCAGACTTTTTAGCATATACATTATCATTATACACGCCCAATATCCAGAGTGCTCTAATTCATTATGGAATGAGCAATGCGTACATGCCAGAGTAGCTATATATAATCTCTCTTTCTCTCTATATATAAATATATATATAATCTCTCTTTCTCTCTATATATAAATATATATATAATCTCTCTTTCTCTCTATATATAAATATATATATAATCTCTCTTTCTCTCTCGATATATATATATAATTGCTCTTTCTCTCTCTCGCTATGTATATATATATATAGTCATCCGCATACAGATCTCTCTTTCTCTCTATATATAAATATATATATAATCTCTCTTTCTCTCTCTCTTGAGATATATATATATATATATATATATATATATAATCGCTCTTTCTGTCTCTCTCTCTTGAGATATATATATAGTCATCTGCATACAGATCTGTTTCGCTGTATCAGAGCTCATCAGTACAGTTAGACAGCCGATTGCTTTTTACTCAGGATTGAAACCCGACCAAATTGGCCTCAGTCGGCAATTCTACCTCTAAGCTACGGGCGCTTGGTAGAAGAAGGCAGACTTTTTTACGTGTATATTATTATTATTATTATACATGCCCAATAGCTGAGAGTGTTTTAATTCATTGCTGAATGAATGATGCATTGGAGTCTCTCATCAAATTTGATGCATGAGGGTCTGATAACCTCCTTAACTTTTTATGTTTGTCATATGTGAAACTTCAGTCTCACAAGCAATCAGCATACAAGTCCACATATTATGCAACAGCCAGAATGTAAAGATATCAAGATGAATATTTTTGTCACACTTTTACTGTTGTCTTTTGTCTAACTGCTCAATACAATTGTTATGCATGATGATGAATGGAATAAGTAAAGAACAAGCAGGAGAAAAGTGTTTTTAACATGTTTCACTTTAGCAAGATTTTTCAGAGATTTTTTAAAGACAAATGATTTAAAAATCTTTGAGACAGTATGTTGACTGAGGTATGGTTTCATTAGTCAGGTATATGTCATTTGTAATAAAGCAATGAATGAACATTAAATGTAGAGGAAAAAATTGTCTAAGTGTGTGCCATGTGTAATAAAACCATTAGATGTTTATTATGAATGTAAGCATATGTATGTGAAAACAATGCATGTCTAGCATATTTAAACTATATAAGAAGTGTGTTTATATGTCTGTGATGTTAGTATGTATGAATGACAGCCACAGAATACATTTCCATTCAGAATATGTAGCAAGTATTGTATACATGTGTCAAGTGGTGGACCGATTTTATTTTTTTTAAAAATAAAATGAGAGAATCATGTATGAATGTATGTGTATAAAAGAATTATGGATGAATGTGTGCTTTTATGAGAAAAATTTTAGCAAAAATAATGTATAAAGTATTAAGCAAACTGTTTTTAAATAAATTAATTTTGAAAAATAAAGTGTTAACAGTATCTTTCAGTGAAATAATATATATTAAAAACTAAATATCTGTGTATTAAAATTATTACAATAACATAATAAAGTAATAATATATAAATATAAAACATGCTATATCATTACAATCTTTTCACTCTTTTCTTTTTTTCTTTTTTTTTTTACAATTGGAGTAGATAGACTAAACTATCACCTGGTTCACACTCCACCAACATCTATTGAACAGGAGAAGAGGCTCATCCCTTGTTTCCTGTTTAGGATGTGGTTTTCGGCTTTCTTTTTTCCAATCTTTTCACTCTTACATAGCCCCCTGCGCATCAGTGGTGTTACCGCCTTGCTCAAGATGATATGATTAAAAAAAAATATTACAATTAAGCAATATAGATAACATTTAATAATATATTATAGTAAATAATAAAACTAAGGATGATGATAATTATAAAACCAAAATAATAATAGTAAAACAATAATACTAATAAAAACAACTTTAATAATATGTAATAATAATGAGAAAAATATAGATAATATTAAGGGAAATAGGAAAAATAGGGAGAAAACAAATTAATTATGAAATAAAATAGAATGTACTTCATATAAAGAAAAACAATATTAGAATGTTAAGAATATAAGGATCTATCTTTTAATAATATCTATTGGTATTTAGGATTCATGAATTATATATTTGTGAAAAAATGCAGAAGTAATGTGATGTTTAATCAGGTTTTTATGGTTGTTAGAAATGTTGTTAATGTTTTCAAAGTACTTACTCCTTTAAAGGTTATATTATTTTTTAATTAAACTTGTCAGATTCCGATCTATATATTCAATCCATATGTATATGAACTGGGATCAAATATGGATTAGAATCCAAGAGAATAAAATAAAAGAAATAGGAAATATATTTTTAGTTTTGTGTTGTTTGAAACATGATTGACCAATTAAAATCAAAAAACACAAAATAAAAGTATTAGAATTTCCTATTTGTTGTTTACCTATCTACAGACACACACACACACACATATATATATATATATATATATATGTATATATATATATAGTGTATTGAGGCAACAGATACTTGTCTAAACATATATTATTAAACATAACTGACAATAAATGTCTGTTACGTTTAATCATGAGCCATTGTAAGCATTGTATTTTGACTTTAATTTTTGGTGAAAATACACAAAAATTGTCCAATATTTGGATATTTTTTATTACACTGGTTATAAGATTTCAGCTTACATAAGCTATCTTCAGAGTGATTGCAGGGACATTAACATTAGATATCCACCACCAAAGATGATATTCTTTTATTTTGACATAAAACATTCCAACCAATCTGAAGATGGCTCATGTGAGCTGAAAACTTAGAACCAGTGTAATAAAAAAATATCCAAATGTTGGACAGTTTTTGTCTTTATTTTCACAAGAAATTAAAGCTAAAATATGATGTTCAGAACAGTTTATGATCAAACATAATAGACATTCATTGTCTATTATATTTAACAATAATATATATATGGCTTGACATTACATTAAACTTAAAATCTGTTGCCTTTGTGTGTTAACTTTAATGTCCTCTTTTATACTTACATACACTCACTCTTTGGTATTGAGCACTTTAACCAATTAATATAGCCTACCTTAAAAGTATATTTTATTATATATATATATATATATATATATATATTATATATGCATGATAGCTGTCAGCTAGATATTGAGTATGACCACTTTGTTAAATTAATCATTGCTTGATTAATTTGATGTGCTCTAAAATGACTTCCAAGACCTATATTATTTATATAAAACATACATGTTTAGTACCATCCCATTTCATTTAATAACCTAAATATATATATATATATATATATATATATATATGAGTAACATTGAGACAAAGTAATGTTAAGTGTTCAAAATTTAAATTAGCATGTGCTCTAAAATATAAAAAATGTTATGACATTAAAGAAAAGTAAATTAGGTAGATTGACGTAAGTTTTTGCTTATTAAACGAAAGAGAATTAATGTAGTTGTTGCTGCTATTATTGATTTTAAATGTGATTTTCTTCATTTGTAAATATTTTAATTTATTTAATAATTATTAATAATAATTTATAATTTGTTACTTAAATATAAGTTTATAGATATTTTGTGTGTACATGTAATATATATATATCTACTCATGTGATTGTGTGTAAGTATATATTTATATTATAGAAATTCTCTAATTTCTGTACTTTCTAAATGGATACCAAATTCCAAATAAGTTGGATCTAATTTCAGTTAGCACAGTAATATTTTCAAATGTCATATGGAAAATTGTTTTGTCAGAATTATGCAATCTAAAGTTGGGCAATTCTCGATCCCAAATATTAATGAATGCGAACAACAAATGAAAGAAATTATTGTGAAAGAATTTGATAAAATATTTGAAGAATTTGGAAAGTTCAAGTAATGAATTCCTTATTTAAGACTTAATTTCAAATGAAGCCTGAAAGTGTTGATATTTGAAGAAATAATCTCAATGTTACAAGCAGATGTGGGTAAAGGAAATGTAGTTAAAAGGAATCAAATGAATCTGGTTAAGTATTTTCAAAAGGAAGACATTTATTAGACTGTAGTTGTTTTTTTTCAATATCTTCTTGCCCTAAAGTATAACATTTCTGTTATAATAAACTGTTGAATATTGAATATATTTTCATTATTATTTATGACTATATTACATGAAAATCTTTTAAAAATGAAGGTGGAAATAATGAAACAAAGTTGTAAAGCTTATTCAAACAACACATTTCGACTCCTTATGGCTGGCATCATCAAGTCAGAATGTGAGGTAAACCCTGTAAGGAAAGTATGTTGAAATTTTTTATGAGATGGGTAATCAATAACTTAATATAATGTACAGCCAGATGTTTTTTTTCTATATTGAAGACATTAACATCTGCTGAATTAGAAATTAACCAACTTCAAGTAGATCTCTTTATTTTTATTTACTTTATTATTTTGCACATGAGGTTGACCATAGAGAATTGTGGGATCAGTGTAAAAAGTAAAATGCAGTTAAAAATATTCATCTAATGATTGAAAATCTTTTTGAGTTGATTAAAACTATCCTCCATTAATGGCCTGAGAGAAGCATAGTGGCATTCTACACAAGCTACAGGGCTATGGTATCACCAAACACTTGTTTGGTTTGAATCAATTATTCCTATCAAAACCGCATAATGAAAGTTGTCTTGAATGGGAATGCCTCCAGATCCTATCAAATGCAACCTAGGCTTGATGCTCTTTCTGATCTTCATCAATGATCTTCCTGATGTGATCAAATCCCAATAATTTATGCTGACAACACCACCATTTACTCCCACCTCAGTCAGAAATCTGCCAAGTTGGACACAGATAACCTCATTACTGATCTTGAGAAGGACCTCTAATCTGTGGTGGACAGGAGTAAAAAAATGGCTCATAAACTTTAATGCTTTCAAACAAAGCTGCTATTCATCCACTACCATAGACAATCTCTCCTGCCCCACATCAGTATGGGTCAAGCTAATCTCCTTAAAAGTAATACACTGCACTTCCTCGGCCTCATTCCCTCAGCCAACCTCAAGTAGAACGAATACATTGAATCAACAGCTAAATCTACTGCTAGGAAGTCTGGGTCACTGTGTTGACCCAGGAAGTTTTTCTTGCCTGAGACATCTTGCACATATAAAAATCAACCATTGACCTATGCATTAAATACTGTTGTCATATCCGGTCAGGCACCTCTGCTATTCATTTCAGAGTTCTCAACAGGATCCAGAAGCAAATCTACAATGTAATTGGTCCCGACCTTGCAGCTTGACTTCAGTTACTTTCTTACTGATGGGATGTGGCTTTCCTCTATCACTTCTATAAATATTTTCTGCTCCAACAAGCTTAGCTCCCTGATGCCACCTCTATAAGAATTTACTCTAGCAACCAGACTGGTAACAAGGTCCCACACTTTTAGCATCAAATCAACCAAATGCAGCCATCACTTCTCCTCTAACAGCTTCTTTTCTCACACTTCCCACCACTTCTACTCTATAAGCTTCTTTTCTTGCACCTGTTGAACTCTCTTCCATTTACTTGCTTCCATTGTAGCTA
This sequence comes from Ascarosepion bandense, assembly GCA_037127315.1. NCBI lineage: Eukaryota > Metazoa > Mollusca > Cephalopoda > Sepiida > Sepiidae > Ascarosepion > Ascarosepion bandense. The sequence continues at coordinate 2,850,071 of JBBBDQ010000364.1, forward strand.
CAATTACCAAAAGTTTAAATGCAACATCACTTGGTATCTCTTATCCCCTTGATTCCCATCCTTCTCTTATCATTTCCCCCTAACATCTCCTGAATCTTGTTCTTCTCCCTTTTTTCATTCTACTCTCACACAAGTCTCTTTATATCAATATCCCTATCCTTCTCTTTCCTATTCCCTGACACCCACTGTAACTGGTTCCTCTTTAGTTCCTCTTTGTCTTCACTCTCCTCCTATGTAACTCGTCACTCTCCTCTTATGTAGTCCCCTGTGCAACTGGGGCAGTACTGCTTTGCTTGAAGTGAAATGATTACAAAAAAATACTCTGATGCTAATCTCCAGGAGAGTGACTCGTTGTACCCTCTTGGGCTAACATTCTCAGCTGACATGAAGTAGAAAGACTATATTGAATCCATCAATAGGTCAGCTACTAAGTAAGCTGTTTTACTGTGTCATTCTAGACATTTTTGTTGCATATCTAGATGTCTACTATTCATCCATATTTATAATATTGCTGCCACATATTGTTCAGTGCTCCTATAGTTAGAGTTCCTTGTTAAAATTTAAAAAAGAATCAGCTGGTCTGGTGTCCCAGTTTCAGTTACTTTCCCACTGCTATAAAGTTGCCACTCTTTCTATCAAAAGTTTCATGGTAATTCTTTGGATGAGCTCTTCTCTATAGTATCTAGACTTTATGAATTTAAATGTAGTACTAAACAGGTGTTGAGATCTCATCAATTTACAGTTCAACTGGCTAGATTTAATCTTAAGTTATATATTATCAATTTCTTTTCTTGCATTTTCGATTTGTGAAACTCTCTTACAGCTCCATGCTTTCCAGACAACTTTAATCTGTAAAAATTTAGTTGTAATGTTTATCACTTTCTACTGTCTTCCTGATTACTATTCTCACCCGTTTCACACTCCATCCACGTCTATTGAACAGATGAAGAGGCTCATCCCTTGTTTCCTGTTTAGGATGCAGTTTCCAGTTTTTTCTCTTTTTTAGTCTTCTCACTTTTTTTTTCAATTGAAGTAGATAGACTAAACTATCACCCAGTTCACACTCCACCCACGTTTATTGAACAGGTGACGAGGCTCATCCCTTGTTCCCTGTTTAGGATGTGGTTTCCGGCTTTCTCTTTTCCAATCTTTTCACTCCTGTGTAGCCCCCTGCACATCAGTGACGTTACCACCTTGCTCGAGGTGATATGATTAAAAAAAAAACAAAAAAAATTCTTTAGTTATGTTTCTGTTTTCTAATTCTTCCACACCCAATATCCACTTGTGTTTTAGTGACTTCACTGCCTGGCTTGGGGTGAATTCAATTTAAAAAAAAGCATTGTTTAAATTCTAGTTTGTTTTTTTATATTTGCTTAGACAGAAATATCCTTGCAAAAGGTATGAAGCTATCTTCACTCCATGAGTTAAATAGTATAACTTATATCAGGAAAAATTATTCTCAAAAAATCATAAATGGAATATTTACTTTCAAAAAATAATTAATTATTAAAAAAATAAAGAAAAATGTGTTTCAGTTTTAATTTACCCAGAAAGGGTTCAGTTAGTTAAGTGCCATACATGATACATGCTTTGGGCGATCATGTCTCGAAATGACTGACTGGGCAGAAGATTATCCTGCAGTAGGTTACCATTGCTTTCTGCAGTAGACTGGTTACTAGCCAAAGCTATAGAATCCAATCTGTTTTATTATTTAACCCATAACTGGAGGGAAGAGATGGATTAATACCTTTCTCAAGGGTATTTGTACATAAGTGAATGCAAGGAATTCAATTGGAATTTAAACTCAGCTCCCTGATTTGTTGTTCCGAGTTGATATCCACAGCACCACAATGCGCAAAGGGTTGACAAGCCATAAAAAACACAAAGCAGTCAGTACTATGGATTTGCTGCTTATGTACATCTGTACGTAAAGAAATAAATACATTCCATTATATGCATATATAAAAGTATAGGTAATATATAATGTATTTATATATGTGGGTGCATGTGATATACACACACATGCCTAGACACAATTTTTATTTGTATCTTATTGAACTTCCTAAAATGTTGTCCGTGATAACTAAATGTTTTTGTTTCTTTTTGGGCAATATAATTGCATCAGCATATTGACAGTATTACTGAGAGCAGAAAAACAAGGAACAACTGCATACTATTGGCTAAATTGGCCTTCTATACAAATCATGCTGTCTTTTCTCTGAATACTTACTGCCTGACAGTTGATTGCATAGAGTGCTATTCACAAGCTTTAGTAGATTTCCCTGTTGGCTACACAGATACATTTGTAGGCTAAGCTTTAAGCCAATTGGGTGATGAGCCTCAGTATTAACCCAACTGATTTTACTTGAGTTTTATATTCTAAAAATGATTGATTTTCATAGATTTTTATAGATTTTGTTAATGTTGAAAGTGTTCTGTATAAAAAGTAAAAGCATTTCTGTAAAGAAAAGTATTTTGACAGTTATCAATATCATGAAGGTTTATTTTTAGTAAAAGATGCATGTTGTCTTAGATATTTATATACCTCTTAAAACAAACCAAAACTCGTTAGATATTTTCCTCTTGAAAGACACAGATAGTAACCAACTCAGATGTAAGTTCTCTCAAAGACTTTCATTAATTGAGAAAAATTATTCCAAAGTCTGAACCAAGAAAATGCTGAGGCATGAAATTTATAAACAAAACTTTAGATCATTTTTTCATAATGATAATAGAGTTATTAATTATTAAGGCACATAAAACAATCTATTTTTTTTTTCAATAAAAATACCTGTGTTTATTAAGAAAATATATTTTGAAGATAACCAGAAAGTGTGTTCTCTCTCAGATTGAGAGTAATTGGTTACCAAAATATTTCTTAGGGATTTTGGATTCATGCATGCTTATCAAAATGATAGTAAGAAATAAACCCAGCACTAAATTAGCTCACATGAAATTTGAAAAAAAAAATATTTGTTTTAATAATCAAAGGTAAACAATGCTACAAATTTCAATTCTCCATGTTTTACTTCTTAATCAGTTTTAAAAAAACAAAGCATGATACTAGCTTTTCTGTTTTGTCACACTTGTTAGTAAATTCTACAACACATTCTAAAGCTAGTTCTATAGTTTATTATTACATGCAATTTTGGTTAACTGAGTTTTTTTATTATTTCAGAATGTTATACAAATCTATATCAGAGTTGATACATCAGGAAGCATTGTTTTTATTAATCATGTCATCCCACAATCAAGGCAATAAAGCCACTAAGATAGAAAGTTTTACTGAGTACTAGCAGTATAGCCCGGCATGGCTTGGGTATAATGAAAGCTTTAAAACTAATCCATGCTCCTGGAGCTCAGACTCTTTGGTCCTTGGCATGAAAGACTAAAAAGCAATAGTTGTTTCCAGTTAAAGCGAGACCATAAACTGAAAGAAAAATGAATGGATGTAAGTCAAATTTTGGTTTCCTGGTATCGATATCAAATTTTCTGCACTATTGTAAGAACTGCAACCTTGAAACTTCTGAATATCTTTTTTTATGTCTTTGTCTATGAGTGTATCAAATTTGATTAAAATCTGATCACTCCTTCTATTACCCGATCTTTTTGATTATCAATTTTCGATATTTATCAGGGGTACCTTGATACAAAACCTAGCTAAGAACACTCGTATATGCATATAGTACAACTGTGTAAGTTTTCAAGAAAATTGGTTTGGCTAGTTTCAGAGTCTATAGGCAACGGATACACACACACACACACACACACAAAGTTCCATTTATAAATAAGTTTAGATTAATGTGAGAAAAAAAAAAGAGATTAACAAAAAAAAACAGGAATTAAGAAGGGAGATTAATAAAAAAAAAAACAAGAATTAAGAAGACAATTGATATTGCATTTAAATCTTTGAAGATTAAATCTGAATGGAAAGCAAGAAGGCAGAAAAGAGTTCCACATGCAAGAAGCATAAGAAAAAAACTGTTAACATAGAACTTATGGTTACATCTAGCTATTTCAATTGTAAAATGAAATAACATTGCTGCTAATCTAATATTATGCTTAAATTCTTTCTAATGAAATGTAAATGAAAAACTTATATCCAATAAACCCAAAATTAATCTTGACTCAGGTTACCTAGTTTAGCACAAGGTCAGAAATAACAACCTAAAGTTCAGTTACCTTGTCAGCAGTGATATTTATGCATATTTATTTTTTAAGCATTTCATCCCAAACAATGCCACTAAGATGCAATAGATGACTGGGTGTGAAAGAGAATGAGGGTACTTAAGAACGAACCAGAAACCCAATCTTAAATAAGAAAGAATGTATAAACCTCTACTCCTGTTCAATAGACAGGGTAGGCATTGAGAAACTATTGACTGCTATTACTAAAGATTGTGCACTTTATTTTGCAGATAAGTACAGTGAACTGGTTGTTTACAAATAAAACGTATACTTTTCAGTTGTAAATATTTGTGTAAGCTATTTTTATATCTTATAGCATAACAGAAATTAAATTCCTCTCACTTTGAAAATATTTTCTTTAAAAACTAAAAACAAACAAATTTGACACATAAAATCTGCACCAAAATAAGTAAAAACAATGAATTGTTGGTTTATCTGTCTCATTATATCTGTCATGGACTGGCAGTAAACGGAGCAAATTGGATATAAAAATAAAGTTCAGGTGAATCTCAAACTCAAAATCCCTTTTACCTTTATGTATGGCAGATGATCTACTGACTAAACTCCCAGAGTTTTTATTTCTGGTCCATGATGTTTACTCCCTGCTGCTGCTACAGACTACAGATATGAGTAGATGCAATGAAAAACAACAAAATCAAGATGAAAGAAATATTGGTGAAAAATTAATACTGGTTGGTAATTTCAAGTTTCTCTTCCTGATTTTAAGCATAAGCATCCTTTTTTTTTTATTTCCATTTTCTCTAAAACTTCATTGTCCAAGGTAGTGAAGGAAAGAGTCAGTCAGTTAAGTGCCATACGTGAAACACGCTTGGGCGATCATATCTTGAAAGAGACATGACTGACTGGGCAGAAGATTATCCTGCAGTAGGTTGCCATTGCTTTCTGCAGTAGGCTGGTTGCTGACCAAGGCTATAGAATCTAATCTGTCCTTTTATTTAACCCATAACTGGAAGGAAGACATGGATTAATACCTTTCCCAGAGGTATTTGTGCATAAGTGAATGCAATGAATTCAACTGGAATTTGAACTCGACTCCCCAATTTCTCGTTCCGAGCTGAAAGAGTACAGGGACTAAAAAGCAAATTATTAAAAATAAGGGAAATTTCAATAGAAATAAAGAGTACTGAACTATTACATAAAAATGTGGTTCTACAGAAGGATGCTGAGAATATCATTGATCAACCATGTTGCAGCAACAAAGTTTAAGAGAAAATAGAAAGAAAAAGACATATACTTAATGTCAGGTAGAAACACTCAAAATTTCTAGGGCTCATGTTGAGAAAAGAAAATTTCACAGGGCAAATTGAAGGTAAAAAACAGGTAATCAATACATAACTTTCCTGGCAAGTTTGAGTAAATGAATGATGAAATAAAAAACAAAGTTTATTACTGAGGAGAGCCATGATCACTAGCATCCTGAAAGAAATACAACACAAATTTAAGTTCGTAAAATTTAAATGCATTTAATTTACTCCTAGTTTTTGATGATGTTTGTAAAATTGACTTTCATGCTATTTCATTTTCTATGAATACTTACCACCACCAAAATTACTCATGCCATCAGCAGTATCTAAATAAGAAATAAATGGTCATATGTTCATGTTCATGACCAAGGTGAGCCTTCAACTTAGAAAACATCAACTATTGTTTGATCTAAAGAGGAAGACACTCCACCAAGTATACTTGCTGCAGACATGTTATGCATGAATTATTATATCTTTGACTTGCAACTCAGATTTTGTGAAACAAAAATCTCATCTGAGCAGCAACCCTATGACCACACCCAATTAGAAAATTGATTATAGTGAAAAGACAGTCCAAACATTTCTCTTTCTTAGGCTTGTGCTAGTACTACTACTCCTGTTTTATTTTTAAGATTGATAATAACAGAATCTGAATATAATTGTGTAGAATTGGAGTGCTTTCCAATTTTTAATGCTTTTCTTGACATGATAAAATAAAAAACAAGACATAATTTTCAATTATTTCACCAAATTAGTTTTATATCTATCTCTTCAATCATATTTGCACTTAAATGTTTTCAATTAAACTCAGTTTCAACTAAAGAAACTTTTTATTTCTCTTTGAACATAAAAAAACTTTAAATAAAAATTCACATGCCTAAAACCCTTCTTGATCATAAAAAAATTATAAATATTCCCATCTAGAAACAAAAAGAAAAAACTCAGCACATCATGTAAGGTGGTTATAAACTACAATTTATTTCAACGGATAAATTTTTGATACCCATCACATCAGACCACACATTTCAAATAGTTTAATTTTATCAGAAAATTCAAAAAACAGGAAGTTAAGTGGCAAGGCCCAGAAAAAAAAACTTTCATTTTTCCTGTACATTATAAAGTTACTGTCATGAGTTGCAGAAGAAAGATTAACATTACACTGGTCAATGTAGCAATAGTGGAAACGTTAGCAACAGAATGAAGGTACATACCCACAAAATCATACATATACACCTAACCCATAAGCATACAATACACACACATACAATTATGTACACACATGCACACAGATTTACAAATAAACTCCAAAATGAGTAAAATGCACTTGAAAAATGCATATTTGCTCTTCAAAGATCATAAACCCAACTTTGATAACAAACTACAAAACTAGATTAATTAACCCCTCCAAAACTAAGCTAGGACTTATTTCTGAAAATATAATTAAAAAACATAATTGACTTTTTACAAAAATCATTTTTTTACAATCTGTTGAAGGATCTTTCTATAATCATAAAATGGTTCCATAGTATTAGAAACAAAGAAAAGGCAACCTTTATTCATTTTTATATAATAGATTTCTTCCTCTCCATATCTGAAGATATATTATTAGATAATTTGCATTTTGCCCAAAACTATGTAGTAATTATTGATGATGAATCCAAAATTATATTAGCCTCTAGAAAATCATAATTAACCAAGAATGATTTCACTTGAATTAAAAACAACTGTGATAATTCTGACGTCCTTATGGATGTATTTGGCTCCACTAAAATTGCAGACTTAGTGAGCATGTACATTTTAAATGCTTTTCGTAGGATCATTGATTCTAAACAAATTGGTCTATACAGGGATGATGGGCTTATTACTGTTCCTAACAGTAATGGTTCATTATCCTCTAAGATACAAAAGAAAATTATCAGGGCTTTCAAATTACTTGGGTTTAAAATAGAAATTTCACCCAACCTTAAAATAATTATTTTTTTAGATATTACTTTAAACCTTTCTAATAATATATTTAAACTTTATCACAAAGAGAGAGAAGCTCTGATCTATATTAATGTGAAATCCAACCATCCACACCAAATAATTAAACAAAATTCTACCACTGTAAATACTAGAATCAAAAAATGATTCTCTAGCAATAGAATCTGTGATGAGAATTAAATCCCTCATAATGATGCCGACCAAAAAGTGGTTTTAAACAAAAATTGGTCTTCTTAGAATTCTTGAAAGAAACCAAAATATATAAAACTAGACACAGAAAAAGAAAAGTTACGTGGTTCAAGTCCACTTTCTGCCACCTATCCAATATAAATATTGGTCAATACTTTCTGAAATTGATTGACAAACACTTTAACCAAAATAATTCACTGAGTAAGACTTTTAACAGAAAAACCTTAAAATTAGCTGCTCTTGCACTAGTAACATCTACAATATTATTAATTCACATCATAATAAAATGCTAGACAAACTTTATAAAAATCACCAAATTGATAACAGATCCTCTTGTAATTGTCAGAGATAGCTGCTCAGTTAGAGGTATATGCAAATCTGAAAAAGTCATATGCCAAGCAATGATTTTCTCTGTCCTGGAAGTATAGGTCTTATAAGCACTCCTTCCCTGAAACTCATCTAAAATACCAAACTGCTCTTCCTAAATAATTCTGAGAATTAAAGCACAGTAACCTCTCCCCATAGATTGAGTGGAAAATTATAGGTAAATCTCAAACACCCAACAGTTTCAAAAATAGATGTAATTAATGCTGAGATGAAAATGAATTAAAATAAATAAACTTAAAAAACTAGTTGCTATTAAACCAGCGGAATGAGATCATTTTTAAATGCTGTCATAAAAATAAATTTAAAATATTTTTAAATAGGATTTTAGTTTATGCCATTCTAATTCACCTACAAACTTACTAGCATTTTGTGTGGATTATTTTTTGGAAAAATTAGAATTTATTTTCATATTTATTCATTGTTGAGAGACCCACAGAATATTAATTTTGTCAAAAAGATAATATTAAACAATGGAAGAGGAATGTGATGATGTTAAAACAATTGTTGTTCCAACAGAAGCAGTATGTATTTTGTGTGTGTATGTATGTGTGCATATTTATTGTATGTTTATGGGTTGTGTATATATATATATATATATATATATATATATATACACACTGATGACAGTAACTATGCAACACACATGAAAAATAAATTTTATTTTCTGGGTCTTACCCCATCCTGTTTCTGAATGTTCTGAGAAAATTAAACTATTTGAAATTTGTGACGATTTGCAATTACAATTGTTTGATGACACCACTCATAGTACAAACCTAGGTTGCATAATAACTTGTTTAGAAATTAAGAATATATGTACATCTATATATATGTATATATTTTCCATTTGTAAAGGAGTTATTACATGGCCTAGGTTTCTACCATGAGTGATGTCTTCAGGCAATTAAATTGCCTGAAAACACCACTCATGGTAGAAACCTAGGTCACATAATAACTCGTTAACAAATGAAAAATATTCAAAACTTCTACAATATAATAGTATTGAACACTTTTTAATACAAATGTGCACTAGTCTAACCTTATTAAGACGAGAAACTAAGTAATTAAACAATCAATATATATATGAATTTTATATAAATAAAATATCTTTAAGGCATCACCTGACTAAGTTTGTTTACACTGATGTAGCTACTTATGAATAAAAGACACTGGCAAACTTAAATTCCAAAAACACTCTCTCTCTCTCTCTATATATATATATATATAATGTGTATGTGTCTGTTTTGGCTAAATAATCTGGCCAAATTTTTTTACATTATTTTTCTTGTTTATTAAATATCTCATACTCTAATTAAAAGATAAAACGATTCACCAAGTTGAAAATGCTTTAATTGCTAGATAATCCACAGTAAATTTGTGTGCAGTGATTCAGTAGGGGTCCCTATTTTGTACTAATGTTATCTTTTTCTTTAAGAAATACACCATGAAAACTAGAAACAAATAACAAATATATTTCTCAAAAGGGAAAATGGAGAAGCAAAATATATTTCAAAGAAATACACAAACAATGAAAACACAATGAAACATGCACAATAACAATTTGTAACCAACTCAAAGAAATGGTAAAGAAAAAAATGGTGTCTTAGAGGAGAATTTCAGACTTGGTTCTAGTCAGCAGATATTTACCATGTTGCTACTTTGGTCATCAGTCACTAAAGAACACTTGGTACAGTGGTAGTTTTCTTACCACTAAGGGTTATATGAGAGAAGACTCACAGTAATAACTGTTAAAGATATGTCTGTATCTGTAATATTTTTATGGACTATTAAAAATTGACCACATAATTTTAACACTATTGTTGCTGTTAGCATAATAGTACTAAGTAGGAAAATCTCTAAGCCTGCTGAGATTTATACTGGGTTTTCCAAAGACTATTACAATATAAGTTGCACTTTGGATCTGATGTTAATTTAGCCCAGTAGATATGAAGTAGGGAGCTCGAACATGTTTATTAAACTGGCCTTGAGCCAAATATAACCAAACTCTCCACAATTGAAGATTATCATTGCCAGAAGGTTGGAAGAATAAAAATGTTTTGTTTGTATGTTTAAGTGGAAATTTATTTACAAAACAGAATAAAATCAATTTATGGGAAGTGAAATTATTAACTGTGCAAATGTTCAAACTGTGATACGGAGTTAAATGAATCCAAAGTTCATAGTTTGAGCAAAATGTGTTGTATGCAAAAAAAGATTAACAGGGTAGTAATAAAGTCTGTGTTCCTTACTTTTTTTTTTTTTTTTTTTTTGTAAACTGCAAGAAATGGAAAAGGAAGGAAAAGCAATAAAGGTATATATTATATTTATCCACATTAATTTTTCGAAGTCAGTTGAAGTATCTTATTGTTCTGGAGTGGTTGACAGCAAAAATAGTAAGGACAAAGAAGAACAGATAAAGGTAAAAAGCATGCAAGAAGAAAAGGGAGAACAAATGCATGATGATGAGATGTTACATCCAGGTCAACAAATTGAAATTTCTTTTGTCACATCATGGTGGTGTCATATCTGATCTCTGCTCCAGTCTGACTGATTCCATTCTCTCTCTCTCTCTCTCTCTATATATATATATATATATATATAGCAAAAGACCCTTTCACACAGACTTAACTTCTCTCAGTTTTGTAAATTGCTCCCCTTCATTGGTTAGGAAATAATTAAGATCAGATCGTGAAATTTGGCTTCATTTTTCCTTCCTTATGACGTCATTCCCTTTTCCTATTGGTCAGAATTAAATTTCACACTGGATTGCAAAATTTGTAAACAGTGAAGAGAAGAGAGTTACTTTTAATTCTGTATTCACCACAGATATTCAAAGAAAGGAGTTTCCTTGAGAGTTCAATCATTCATCATGACTGAAGTAAATTCAGCTTTTGCTTGGTGATGATGAAATGTTACTAGCTTGACTTTGAAAGTATTGAATTTTACAAGCCAGACTTACACTATTCTTATAATGTATCTATAGTTTTGAGCTGTGAGGGAGGCACTTTTGGGCAAGTGTGTGGGCTTCTCTGTTGCACAGAGTTGTCCACCAAAATTAAATTCATGTGAATGCCTACATCAAACTCTTTTTGATTCACTACCATCTCGTGGTGCATTGGATATCGGCTCGGCACAAGAAATCGGGGAGTGGAGTTCGAATTCCAGCTGAATTCATTGCATTCACTTACGCGCAAATACCCTTGGGAAAGGTATTAATCCGTCTCTTCCTTCCAGTTATGGGTTAAACAACAGGACAGATTGGGTTCTAGAGCCTTGGTCGACAACCAGTCTACCGCAGAAAGCAATGTCAACTTACTGCGGGATAATCCTCTGCCCAGTCAGTCATGTCTCTTTTTAGACATGATTGCCCAAGCATGTATCACGTATGGCACTTAACTGACTGAATGACCATCTCCAAGGCCACCACCAGGAAGAAGAAAGAGAATTGGAAGAGAGGATGACAATATAGTAATCACTGTCACAAAAATGGAATGGGGAGCATTAAAGTTTTAAACTTCTTCAACTCATATCCTGCTGGCAAAATTCCCCTTGAAAAATTATGGTGAAGTTGATCAATTGAGAAGGATGGTTGCACATTGTTTTTTTTGTTTTTTTTGCAGGAGTTTCCATACACTTCTTAGATTTTTTTTTGATATAACTGTTAGTAATATTCTTTGGATGTGCATTATGGTGCAGTGGATATCAACTTGGAACGAGAGCTTGGGGTGCCGAGTTCGAATTCCAATTGAATTCCTTGCATTCACTTATGCACAAATATCCTTGGGAAAGGTATCAATCTGTCTCTTCCCTCCAGTTATGGGTTAAATAATAGGGAAGATTGGGTTCTTTAGCCTTGGCTGGCAAACAGTCTATCGCAGAAAGCAATGGTAAGCTACTGCGGGATAACCTTCTGCCCAGTCAGTCATATCTCTTACAAGACATGATCGCCCAAAGCCTGTATCATGTATGGCACTTAACTGACTGAATATTCTTTCATTGTGCTGGAATTTGTGCCTAGTAAACAGAGTTTTTGAAATGTCTGCACTGTTTTACGTTTGTACAATCAGAAAAATTCATTAATTCAAGTGGTGAGGTTTTTATATGATTATACAAAATTTTTGGTTTTATTTTGTTGTTTATTTTGACCTTAAGGTTTAACATGTCTTTTTTACTTATCTTTTTCATCTTTTTTTATCATTATTATTCAAATGGTATTGTTTGGATCAATGAAGTCATTCTGCAAAATCCAATTTCCAGTTAGTTTTTTTTTTTTTGTCTCTTCCTTTCATTGCATTTCTTTATCTTTTCTCTTTCCACTTCTTTTTTATTTGTTTTTCCTCCTCCTCCTCTTTTTTCTTCTCTCTTATCTTCATCTTTATTCATCTGCTTTTTCTATCATATTTTGTTTTTTAATGGTTTTCACTTTGTTCCATGTATTACTTTCCTACCTAAATTATTTTTCTTGTTTTCTTCACTCTCTTCTTGCTTTTATCTTTTCTTCCCCCCCCCCCCCCAAATTTTAAAAAAAGTATAAGTCCCGGTTATTTATACAGTTACTGGCATCATGTTTATTTATATCATTATCATTAGCAATTCTCTCATAACAAATTATGTAGTTATGTATCAGCAAAGTCTACTCTTGCCATAAACAAATTCTAAAAAGCATTTAAGAAAAGGTTTGTTTGTTCACATGACTTACCAGCTAACTTTCACTGTCATTTTTGAAATCTTTTATTTTTACTTATAACAAGCTTTTAGATTTATAAATGTGTACTGATTTTTATCTAAAAATAATAATTTAGATTGGAAAAGTGTGTATATGTCAGCAAAATAAGGATGTTCCACGGTTAGCAATTTTTATGTAAATGTATATATTTACAAGTCTGTTGTGTGTATATATACATACATATACAGTTTTGATTTCAATGTCCATACAGCTTTTTAAAAAGAAAATGCTTTGTCTCCAATAGTGAGCATACCTCCCTCATAACTATAACAAATTTTAAGATAGATATAATGTTAAGAAGGGGAATAATATATAAAGGTTTCATTAAAAATGACAGACAAGGTATTATCATTAATTTTTTTTTTTAAATTTTTCATGTGTTTGTATATTATTTTTCTTTTCTGAACTCAAATTATATAAGAATTGTCCAAAGTTTTTGTACTTTTGAGTGCTTTCGGCTATATTTTAAGCCATAATCAAGAATTTATTTTGTTGTACTTTCCACATGTTTATTTATCCAGTTGTGAGCAGTATTTTTCAGAATCAATTAATTGGTTGTTTGTCAGAAGTTCATAGTTCAGGATTCTGTTTCAATCCCAGCAGATGCACAGTATGATTTTCTTAGGGTGAAGACCAGTTTTTTGGAATCCTGAAGTTGACTCATCTTTCGTAATGATATTTTTTGCTGAATGTTGTTGTAAACAATCTATTTCTCATCACCTGTCACAATTTTCTTCAAAAAGGCTAAATTTTTATTGCATTTATACAGCAATTCATAGATAGAAATGTGACCCAAATAATCCTTTTCCCTCAGATCATAGCTTCCCTAATGGATGGTACATTTGAATAAATTTACTGTTTCTGCCAATTCTCACATTGTGTAATATGAGTTATTCCCAATCAGTGTCTTGATGTGGTTACCATCTAGAGTGGGTTGAGGGGTTTGCCTGAAAATTCTTCATTAATAAGGCTACACTCATCAATTTTAAACTTAACAAATCACTTCCATATAGTTATGTCAACTAAAGCACCTACCCATACACAACACATATTTCTTTTTGTCACTTGTGAGGCATTTTTTCCTTAAAAGTAATAAAAAAAGCATCAAGTGTCTAAAATGCACCTTATAATCTTCCATTTTCATATGATTGAAAACTGACATGTATTAAGTAATTTTAAACTTTCTTTTATGTGTCTGTATATTTGTATATGTGAGAGAGTATGGGTATATAGATCTTTGTGGGTGTGTATATATATATATATATATATAAACACACATACATATGTGTTTTGTGCATGGACAAGTGTGTATATATATATATATATATATATATATATACGTACACGTGTTTGTGCATGTACAAGTGTATATATATATATATATATACGTACATGTGTGTGTGTATATATATATATATATTTTTTTTTTTTTTTTTTTTAATCATATCACCCCGAGCAAGGCAGTAACGCCACTGATGCGCAGGGGGCTACGTAAGGGTAAAAAGAATGGAAAAGAGAAAGCCGAAAACCGCATCCTAAACAGGAAACAAGGGATGAGCCTCTTCACCTGTTCAATAGATGTGGGTGGAGTGTGAACCGGGCGATAGTTTAGTCTATCTACTCCAATTGAAAAAAAAAATAAAATAATAAAGGAAAAGAGTGAAAAGATTGGAAAAGAGAAAACCGGAAACCGCATCCTAAACAGGAAACAAGGGATGAGCCTCTTCACCTGTTCAATAGATGTGGGTGGAGTGTGAACCGGGCGATAGTTTAGTCTATCTACTCCAATTGAAAAAAAAAATAAAATAATAAAGGAAAAGAGTGAAAAGATTGGAAAAGAGAAAACCGGAAACCGCATCCTAAACAGGAAACAAGGGATGAGCCTCTTCACCTGTTCAATAGATGTGGGTGGAGTGTGAACCGGGCGATAGTTTAGTCTATCTACTCCAATTGAAAAAAAAAATAAAATAATAAAGGAAAAGAGTGAAAAGATTGGAAAAGAGAAAACCGGAAACCGCATCCTAAACAGGAAACAAGGGATGAGCCTCTTCACCTGTTCAATAGATGTGGGTGGAGTGTGAACCGGGCGATAGTTTAGTCTATCTACTCCAATTGAAAAAAAAAATAAAATAATAAAGGAAAAGAGTGAAAAGATTGGAAAAGAGAAAACCGGAAACCGCATCCTAAACAGTAAA
>JBBBDQ010000364.1:2867500-3067500 GCA_037127315.1 Ascarosepion bandense
TTTTTTTAAATGTCTTCCATCCATTATTCCATGTCAGGAATCTTTGCTTTCATTTGGGTTCCTTCTTTGTTTCTTACATTTCAAGCCCTCACCATTTTTTTTTCTTTGCGCTCTGCCACACTTGGTTAGTTGAGTCTCAGCACATTGTCAGCTATGGTGCAGAACTGCCCCCAAATTCTATTCTTACATTTCCTTTCTCTCTAGAATCTCCTGTCAGCCTCTATTATCTTCAGTGCTTAAAAATCCAAAGATTATCTACACTAACAGAATTTTCTTTACTTGGCTATATTTCTTGCTTTGCATGTTGTCACTCGACATTTCTGAATTTATTCCAACAGGTTATTCTGTACATGTTACATGCATAACTTTTTGCATACAAGAAATCTTCAACTTCTATGATTCTTCTCAGACATTCTCCAGGAGAATACAAATCATGATACATACAACTGTTGTTTGCTGTAGGTTTAACATGAGAAACGTAATGGTAATCGTATTAGCCATTTTCTTATAAGAAACATTCAGTATTCATTGACTGAGCAGCCAATGCTACTTTCAATGGAAATTTATCAAATCTTCTTAAAACGACTTTTCATGAAAAAAATGTTTCTCAAATTCACTCTTATCACTTTTTCAAGTATTGATTGGGGCATCCTTCCTAACCTTTATTCCTAATTAGTAAAGAATATCAACATTTTGATTATGTTATAGCATTTCTGGTACAATTCTTTGTTTGTGATTCTCTAGTGAGTTTTGAAAAAAGATAATCCTCACTAAGACCTACAGGTTTCATTCACTCAAAACCATTTTTATTCATTGATCTGTAAAAGTGGTTGTATGCAGATGACAGTTTAGATATTTCTAAATGGTTTGGTGACATTCATGACATCCATATAAAAGTCTCTACCTGACGAGGCTATTTTAAAACATGACTTGATTATCAGTTTGATGTTTGGTAGCAATTAATTTGTTTTTGAGACCTTAAAAAATCAGGTTATAATGTATCAGTTAAGGAAAGTTGATAATGTTTGTTTACGTCTTCTTTTATACCAAATTGTGGTTAAAATACATCTGAATAGTTCATGATCTTTTTTAATAAAGAGATGATAAAATTGTACACTTGTTTGTCAACTAGATAAAAATGATAATTTTAAAAACACTTTTTCAACAAAGTTATGTTAAATGCTACATGGTTAATATTGGTGTTGAAATACCAAACATTTATGACTTTGTATAACAGGAAACGTTGCATTTCGGAAACTAAGCAAAATCTAAAAAATAGGAAAATATCTTCCAAAAGAAAGAAAAACTTTTGCATATTATTTTATGTTATATTTGTCAATTCATTTATATGTAAACAAACATTTTATTATATCTAATGTGTGCAGGTATGCTCTCACACACACACACACACACACACATATAAGAAGGAAGTGTGTGTGTATGTATATACACATAAATATGTACACATGCGCATACAGATAAAAAGAAATAAGAAACAAAAGTCCTGAAGTGTGAAAAAAGTCCCAATAATGCCTTCACAAAAATCCGAAGTTGGCATGATTCTGCTCATTTAAGTGACAAACTTCCCCACATTAATTCTTTTAATGCTCTATCTCTATCACTTTATGACAAAACAACCTGCTTGCCAAAAATGCCTTTCTATCAGTAAACCACCGCAAAAACAGCAATCTTGGCATTAAGAATCATCACAATTTAACACACACTCTCTCTCTCTTTGTATATATATATATATATATATAGAGAGAGAGAGAGCAGTAAAAAATTCAGAAGATTGGTAAATAATCCTAGAGGATCAGA
Source organism: Ascarosepion bandense (assembly GCA_037127315.1). Taxonomy (NCBI): domain Eukaryota; kingdom Metazoa; phylum Mollusca; class Cephalopoda; order Sepiida; family Sepiidae; genus Ascarosepion; species Ascarosepion bandense. The sequence continues at coordinate 2,869,319 of JBBBDQ010000364.1, forward strand.
GTAGTATTGTTTAAATATTAAAACTTATTCAACAGAGAGCTCAATGTGAATTTGATTTCCAAAGCAGATATTCATTTATCTGGAAATTCAGATCACATGTGATCTGAATTTACATATATATATATATATATATATATATATATATATGATGTGGCCTGAGGATTGTGCTCAAGCATGAAAAGGATTGAAGCCTGTCAAAGTTGACCTCAGTGTCTACATTTATATTTACATACTCTATTTCTAATATTAAGTATGTTTACCCATAAATATAGCATACTATATATATTATAACTATTGTTTTTATCCTGTCTATGATATATTTTGCATCATTTTACAAAGTAGTTGGTTCTCTGATAATTTTTCCTCTCCAGAAACTCTTATTGATAAATCTACCAGTTTTTGAATATTGTGGACACATATGGTCTGTTGTTCCTGCTATATATTTAGATATTGCTAAAATACAAAGAATAATCTGCAATTTTATTGGTCTTGTCATGATATCTTGACTTCAGTCACTTTCTTTCTGCTGTAATGTAGCTTCCCTGTTCCTTTTCTATAAATAATTTCATGATGTTTGGATGAACTTTGCTCTATTGTACCACAACTTGATGAATTTAAGTGCAGTACTAAATTAGCAACAACACCTCATCATTTTAGAGTTGAAATGGTTAGATGTATTCTAACAGTTTCTTCTCTCACACGACTCAGTTGTGGAACTTTCTTCTGGTTTTTTGCTTTCCAGCCACCTTTGGTGTTCAAAAACTTAAATGCATTATCAATCATTATCTATTTGTCTTCCTGATTCTCCTCCTTTTTATTATTCTCAATCCTTAATAATGATTTTCTTATTCTTTCACACTCAGTAATCCATTGTGCCTTTCTGACTTTATATATTCTTTGCTATATTCTAGCTCAAGTTTTAGGCTAGTAGCAATAATAATAATAATTATTTCCTTATGGTAATCTTGTTTTTTCTGTCTAACTGTAGATGAATTTATTATTCTCAATCCTTAATAATGATTTTCTTATTCTTTCAAACTCAGTAATCCATTGTGCCTTTCTGACTTTATATATTCTTTATATATTCAGCTCAAGTTTTAGGCTAGTAGCAATAATAATAATAATTATTTCCTTATGGTAATCTTATTTTTTTCTGTCTAACTGTAGATGAATTTATTATTCTCAATCCTTAATAATGATTTTCTTATTCTTTCACACTCAGTAATCCATTGTGCCTTTCTGACTTTATATATTCTTTGCTATATTCAGCTCAAGTTTTAGGCAAGTAGCAATAATAATAATAATTATTTCCTTATGGTAATCTTATTTTTCTGTCTAACTGTGAATGAATTTATTATTCTCAATCCTTAATAATGATTTTCTTATTCTGCCTTTCAAACTCAGTAATCCTTTGTGCCTTTCTGACTTTATATATTCTTTGCTATATTCAGCTCAAGTTTAGGCTAGTAGCAATAATAATAATAATTATTTCCTTATGGTAATCTTATTTTTTTCTGTCTAACTGTAGATGAATTTATTATTCTCAATCCTTAATAATGATTTTCTTATTCTTTCAAACTCAGTAATCCATTGTGCCTTTCTGACTTTATATATTCTTTGCTATATTCAGCTCAAGTTTTAGGCTAGTAGCAATAATAATAATAATTATTTCCTTATGGTAATCTTATTTTTCTGTCTAACTGTAGATGAATTTATTATTCTCAATCCTTAATAATGATTTCTTATTCTTTCACACTCAGTAATCCCATTTATTGCCTTTCTGACTTTATATATTCTTTGCTATATTCAGCTCAAGTTTTAGGCTAGTAGCAATAATAATAATTATTTCCTTATGGTAATCTGATTTTTTTCTGTCTAACTGTAGATGAATTTATTATTCTCAATCCTTAATAATGATTTTCTTATTCTTTCACCACTGAGTAATCCATTGTGCCTTTCTGACTTTATATATTCTTTGCTATATTCAGCTCAAGTTTTAGGCTAGTAGCAATAATAATAATTATTTCCTTATGGTAATCTTATTTTTTTCGGTCTAACTGTAGATGAATTTATTATTCTCAATCATAATAATGATTTTCTTATTCTTTCACACTCGGTAATCCATTGTGCCTTTCTGACTTTATATATTCTTTGCTATATTCAGCTCAGTTTTAGGCTAGTAAATAATAATAATAATTATTTCCTTATGGTAATCTTATTTTTTCATCTAACTGTAGATGAATTTATTATTCTCAATCCTTAATAATGATTTTCTTATTCTTTCAAACTCAGTAATCCATTGTGCCTTTCTGACTTTATATATTCTTTGCTATATTCAGCTCAAGTTTTAGGCTAGTAGCAATAATAATAATTATTTCCTTATGGTAATCTTATTTTTTTCTGTCTAACTGTAGATGAATAAAGCAGGCTATTTGTCAAAATTCTAATTTTCGTTTCCATCTTATTAGAAATTAAAAAGCAATGTGAAATATTTTTATTGGAATGTATGAATTTTAAAGCCATTTCAGACAGCCACTCTGGAATATTTCTAGACATGGATGAGAACAATCTAACCCTGTGATTAATTAAAGAGTTCAGTTCAAAATTCCTTATCGCCCGGTTCACACTCCACCCTCGTCTATTGAACAGGTGAAGAGGCTCATCCCTTGTTCCCTGTTTAGGATGTGGTTTCCGGCTTTCTCTCTTTCTTACGTAGCCCCTTGCACATCAGTGGCGATACCGCCTTGCTCGGGGTGATATGATTAAAAAAAAAAGATATACCGATGGATAGGATAGATATCTGATGAAAGACTTAATGCACAATGACCAAACTACTGTGATGATTAATAAAAAAGATGAGGACAAGAGTCTACATGTAAATAATAACTTTTCCTGTGATTTTCATGTGCATTTATTAATAAGCATCAAGAAATTAATTTTGAATTATTATAAGGTAGATTATTGATACAAATAAAATTCTATCATGAATCTTTTTCAAAATGCCACAAATGAATAAATATTTTTTCGTTTTTTGGGATTGGGTCATGTGCCTGTTTTTTGGAGATTCAACTCAATGCAGCAGTATCTCATTGTACTGATGTCCTTAAAAGTACTGATTATAGGGAATTAGGCAGGTTTTAACTTAAATTGGATGTTCTGCTCATAAACTATCAGGAATATTTCTTTTAACAATTTTTTGTAGCATATACATTAGGCTTTCCTCAAGTTGAAGTGCAACATTTATTGAAATTGGAAAATTGTAATTTTTTTTATCATTTTAGAGGGGGTTGTTTTCATAATATGAATGCAGTGTCAAATTGACCCTTGCCTTTTTAAAATTGTAGCTATAATTTATTTCTCTCGACAGTTTGAACCTACAGTTATTTCTGAATGATTATGAAATGAGAAGAAGTTAATCTGAAGTATGCAGTTATCAATGACATACACAGAGTTTAGAACTTGATATATGTAAATAGAAACAAGGTACATATAACTCTACAAATTCAGACATCAATTTGACATTCTATTGATGTCATGAACAGGATTCCTCTAAAATGATTAAAAAAAAAACAATATTTTTTATCTTGACAAATGTAAATGTCATGGTTTGGAGAAGGGATATTGAATGATATTTACAAAAATGATATCCTCAAAACTTTTCACTATTTTTTACAAGAAAGCCAGTAAATTTAAGTAGGGGTATTCTGTCTCTACATATATGAATGTGCAGCTGCAACTTAAATGAAACCTGTAGCTGCCTTTGTCAAAATCCAAATAAGCACTGTTTTGATAAGTAGTAAGGAGAGATTGCTTAATTTTATCTTTAATTTTTAACTTTATTTTTGTGTCTTTTTGTTCTCATCTGGAACAAAGGAATGCTGTCTTCTTTTGCAAGCTCAATGGAAATTCTACTGATTGAATAATGGATCTAATTCCAATATTCTTTTAAATATGCATAGTAAAGAAAATCCCAATTCATATCTCAAGAAATCAGTATGCTTACTTTAAAAATGTTTCAGTCATTTAGTATTTGCTACTTTGTAGCAAGGATGTAGGTTAACTAAAAGGAAGCATAATTTTTTTTATATTTATATGGATTTATTTATTCTTAGAAAGGACTAAATGAATGAAAAGAACTTACTAGATGTAAACAGAAAGAAAAAAATATTGTTATAAACATTTGTCAATAATAGGACTGAAGGAAAGTGAAGCTAAAAATGAAAGTCATTACAACAGGAGAAATATAGTTTGGCTTTGAAGTGTTCTGCAATCGTGTTTTTCTATAAATGTTATGCCACCAAATAATACAGCAGACTGAATAGTGAATGTTTTTTGTTGTTTGAGACAGCTTCCATCCATTCTTAACACACATGGAAGACATTCCTGTTTTCTAGGCAGTTTTTTAATTTTGTTTTACTTCTTTTTCTAATAGTCTTCACTAAAGAACGTTTCTACTGTCAGCTTTCTGTATTCCCAAAAAGAAGTATTCTGAGCTTCAATTTAAAACAGCATTTTTTGTTCTTTGTTTTTGACAATAAATATTTTCTTTTGTGCTTAGTACAGATTAAATAAATTAAAATTAACCAGTGTGCAACAATTCTTGTATGCATTTGTGTGCATACCAGTGTAAATTCTCATTTTAAGTGGGTGCATGCACATTTCACTGATGAAAGCAGTTAATAGTAACAAAAACAAAATGTGATGGTAACAATGCTACTGTTAAATTTCATTCTGGCATCAAAATTAATTTTATCTAATTTGAAACTCTAGATTGTAAGATTGGCTCGTGTGTAAGAGATCATGGCACAATCAAAATAACATATACATTTTTTTCTTTTACTGAAAGTGAAAATCCTTTTTGCATGATAAACAAAGATAGGAATTAACGTGACCACTTTAACTAGACAAAGAAGAGAATTACCAAAAGCAAAAGGAAATAATGTTACATATTCAAGAAATAAAACACAGGAATATTGTTTGGTTTATAACTTATACGAAGATTAAATGTTTAAAGTTGACAGTTTAAAGAAATTTTTTAGTCACAATATTTGCTGCAGTCATCATGTCATTAGTATTGTAACTCATTAGGGACATAGGGAACTACATGTACTGCATCAATATAAGCTTTGGTGTGGCTAGTGCAAGATAATTTAACAGAGCCATTCCCTTTTCAGACTGGTTTTAAATTCATTCTCCTAGATTAGTGGCTTGTTGAAGTCAAAAGAGCCCAGTCAGCCCTAGTATTTAACACATAGCTGGTTGAAGAAGGGTAGCTGTGTAAAAGTGAACTTAACTGGAATTCAGACTTAGTTAACCTGTTTCACTTTCCACATCATTAAACATTTTACTTTCTGCACTTTCTCAATACCTCTCAAAAGAACAACGAACCTTTAGAAAGTTTATTGCAATAACTAAATTTAACAAAATTTGAAGGGATCCTAAAAAATTTTTTTTTTGTTACTTTATCAAACTGAAAATTCAAAAATACCTATTCAAACAAGTCTGTTTCTAAATAAAGGACATTAGTGATAAAGAGAGAAAAGAGTTTTAACATTATGACATTGAAGCATTTTCATCTCCCTGTATTTTATTAAAAACATGATTTGGATAGCCTTGCACCAAACAATATAACAATATAATAAAAGCCAAAAAATAATGCTAATAGCCTCTTCAATTTATTTTCCTTGTTGAGTAGATGCAAAAAAAAAAAAAAATACATGAAATTATTCTTTTAAAAGTTGGCATGAAGACCAAAAAACAATTTTAAAATCCTGCTGCAGGCATCAAATGATGAACACAAGAAGCTGCTTCTAAATTCCACCCCATTATACTTGTGACATTTTAACTATAAGTTTCACTGATTAATATCTATTAAAAGCATATGTAATATCCAGAAAAAAAAAGTTTAACTGAATATCTTTTTCAAACCCTTACTTTTATCTCTGATTTATAAATCATAAATCTTCAAAAATCTTTATCAGATTCTAGTTTTTATACTCAAAGTCAGGGGTGGTCATATTGCTCATTGCAAGAGCCATGTATGATAAAATTCAGATGTTTAAGAAGCACATGACATGAACAAAATTTACGTGTTTTTATTGCTGCCTGCACATTTTTCTACAAAACTTTATCCATGCAATCATATTTATCTATGCATGTAGTTTTAATAACTGTGTTGAGAAAAAAATTTCAGTCAACATATTTCCACAAACTGCCTATTAAATGTCAAAGGTTGGCTTACGGATTGTGGTTTAACCATCCCTGTTCAAAGTTCCTGAAATTCTAAATGCTTTTATTTTTATTATTCCAGTGGTTTTATATTTTCATTGTATTTTTCATTTTTTTTTTATCACAATGAATTTCTTCTTTTCTGATCCAAGTCTTTTCAGAAAGATGATGATGATAATGGCTTGCAACAGTTGGCTATATTTTCTAACCCTTTATCATTCTTATTTGTTTCATAACCATAAAATTAAATTTCAATAATTTATAACAATGAAATATTTTTATATGTAATGTGATCAATACTGACTTGGCAGCTTGACTGCAATCGCTATCTCGCCGGCATGACGTGGCTTCCCTGTGCCTCTTCTATAAATACTTTCACGGCTTCTGCTCCAATGAACTAAGATCACTGTTGCCCCTAGGTATAAATTTACATGAGCTACTAGATTAACAACTTTTACCAATAAAATATAATAGCAATTTCTACTCCAACAGCTTCTTTTCATGTACTTCCCACCTGTGGAACTCCCTTCCATATACTTGCTTCCCTATTACTCTCCTCCTGATATTTCCTATAACTAACCCCTCTTTCTCATCACTTTCCCTTATGCAACCCCTGTGCAACAGTGGCAGTAGAATGCCTTGCTTGGGGTGAAATGATTAAAAAAAAAACAATGTTATTACTTAAATTCACTAACATAAAATAGGAGCTTGCTATGTCATCTAACCACACCTATACTACTTGGGCCCTGGTAGTTATAATCAGGAATGCTTTTTTTATTCTTAATCCTTCTGAAGTCTTTCATTCAAAATTGTTCTGCACTTACTTTCTGACCAATCAGACTGTCTGAAATTCGGACTATTATTAGTATTCAGTATGATGTTATCTTTAATTAGTTTCTTCATCTTTTTCATTGACATTTTTTCATTACAGCCTCTCAGTCACATCATTAAAATTGTAGAACCATAAAGTAGTTTGAGATGAGACAGGACTCACATAACACAGATTATGAAAACTTGTCATAGTGTATGTCATTGCCACTATCACTTAAATTGCTAAAACCAAAAGGACTTTTCACAATTTTATTCTTGATCTTTTTCATTGTCTTTTATTTTGATTTTATTCTGTACTGTATTATTGACCTGATCATTATTTGCTCTTTCTGATACTGAGAGGAAGTATTGAACTCCTTTCATATATTTTATTTTTTGACAAATTCCTCAATTTTTTACTTATAGACATTGTTTTTTTTATAAGAATAACTTTTAGTATTTATAGCAAAAATATCTTTAGTTTGACCTTGGGATTTATGATTCTTTTGTACCTTTTATTTTTCAGATTTAAATTTTGAATTTTTTATGAAAAACTAAACTTAATATGTAGTCCATACATATACATTATGCTTTCGTTTTTAATAATAATAATAATAATAATATGACTAATTCTCTCAATTGTAAACATATTTAACAAACCAAGCAATCAAAGACAGAACATGGGGCCTTAAGTTTTGTGGAGCAGACTCCAAAGAGGATGCCTTTATGATCACTATAGTCTTAACATCTTCAAGTCTAGGGTCAACCATTCTTCTTCTTCTATGTGCCTTGTCCTTTCAGGACGTAGGCGATCATGGCCTTCCACATCTCCCTATCCCTGGCAGCTCTTAGCATGCTTTCTCCTGTAACACCTCGCAGTCCCCGTTCTGTCATCCACCTGCTTAGGTCCTTCAAATATGTTATTCGCTGCTTTCCTCTGTCTCTTTTTCTCTCTATCTGACCTGTTAGCATCAGGTTTTCCAAGCCTTCTTTTCTCGTCACATGTCCCAGGGACTTTAGTAGTTCCTTCCTGATGCTCAGTATTAATTTCCTTTTCGTTTCCAGATCAACCATTATCTTTCGAAAATATATTCTCGTAATGTGTACTTCTCACCTCTTCCTTTTACCTTCATACGACAACCTCATTCAGTAACACTCTACCTTGAATAAGACATACCGTCATTACGCACTCCTATCTTTTAAAAAGGGAAGATCCTCCGATATGTATACCCTGCCATGAACCTTTCTCAGTTGAACACATTCTAATCGAATGCAAGGACCTTGAAACAACAAGATCCCAATATTACCAAGCAAACAACCTCAAAAACTTTTCAGTACTGTACAAATAGAAAAACATTCTAAATTTTTGGAAAACAATTGGCTTATACTGGAAAATCTAAAAATAAAACAATATCCACCTCATTTAAAAAAACAAAACAAAAAAAAACAAGAGCTTATACCAAAGAACTCTTTGATAAAGATTCCAAGAACAATCATTCACACAAAACAATTCCCAAATAACACCATTGACACTAAATGACCAGAGAAGTTGATGTGCCATTAAAAAGCAAAACAACCAACCAACCAACCAACCAACCAACCAACACTTTACCTTGAGTGGCTTTTGGGTTTTTAATGGGTGATCACTAGTTAAAAAATATCAGTTATTTAAATTTAATTCTTGAGGAAGACTGCAGAGGATGCTGAATAGAATTTTTAAAAATATTTAAGATAGTCAAAGTTTTAAGTGATGATGCAAACTTATAATTATTGAAATACACTCCACCCACGTCTATTGTACAGGTGTAGAGGCTCATCCCTTGTTCCCTGTTCAGGATGTGGTTTCTGGCTTTCTCTTTTCCAATCTTTTCACTTTCCTTTTTTTTTTTTCAATTGGAGTAGATAGACTAAACTATCGCCCAGTTCACACTCCACCCATGTCTATTGAACAGGTTTAGAGGCTCATCCCTTGTTCCCTGTTCAGGATGTGGTTTTCGGCTTTCTCTTTTCCAATCTTTTCACTATTACGTAGCGCCCTGCACATCAGTGGCATTACCGCCTTGCTCGGGGTGATATGATTAAAAAAAAAAAACATGTAAACATTTCTTTTATTACTATTTCAAAAAACACGGAAAAATATTTTCTCATTTGTATCCCTGGAGGCTAAAACATGTTCAGTCACCAAGTAAAGTTAATGAGCCTCACCTAATTAGTATAAACAATTAGCAAGTAGTCTTTCTAATCTTCAGTGAGTTATTTAAAACTTTGAAATGTTAAAAACATTACAAACAATTTTTTAAAATATTGCAAGTACCAAAAGTTAAAATTGTCTGCATTGAAAATTTTAGTAAATTTTATGAATTCTGTTTTGGGGTATGAAGCAGTGACTTCCATTGTATGGAAAGTATTCTATTTTCTTAAAACATTATATGCAATGACAGCCCCATTGCAATGTGGAATCATTTAACAATCACCGTTTTAATTTTAATTGCATTAGCAACCTCTAAAATGTCAGATATTAATTCAATTAATATTCTTTGGGGAAATTAGCATTGAAATCTTTAGAATAAAAATACAAAAATAGCATTTCCAGTGCAAAAGAGAGTCAGTGAGAAAACAGAAAATTAGTATGGAAAGAAATGTTGAAATTCAAAAATATCAGTCAGTTGATAAGGAAGCATCCTGAGAGATAACAGTATCTAATTTAGCAAGAAATATTATTATAAAGAGTTACAAAGTAAGTGATAGGTTGCAAAATTTAAAAAAAATGTCTTCCTAAATTGTTTCACCTGAAATGATTGGTGATCATATTGATAAAATATTAGGTTACAAAGAAAACTAAAGACAAACTTACTTTGATTTACTCAAAGTAAGGCAAGTCTGGTACAGGTGTTATACTTGTTTGAACTGAGAGATAGTTGCCAGGGTTTGATTACAAATATAAAGTTTTCTGTAAACTTGATTGAATGACAGCCTTTCAAAGAGCCAATTTCTTGTGGCTGGTTAAAATGGAAACCTGCTTGTCCATTGTGCTGTGAAATTGCTTTCTATTCATTGATAGAAAATTCAGTCAGTTAAGTGCCATACGTGAAACACACTTGGGCAATCATGTCTCGAAAGAGACATGACTGACTGGGCAGAAGATTATCCCGCAGTAGGTTGACATTGCTTTCTGTGGTAGACTGGTTGCCAGCCAAGGCTATAGAACCCAATCTGTCCTGTTATTTGACCCATAACTGGAAGGAAGAGATGGATTAATACCTTTCCCAAGGGTATTTGCATGTAAGTGAATGCAATGAATTCAACTGGAATTTGAACTCGCCTCTCCGATTTTTCATTTCGAGCCAATATCCACTGCACCACAACGCACGTCCTAAGATAGAAAATTAACCGACTATAATATAAAGAAAAATTTTTTTAAAGAAAAATATAATTAATAGTCAAGACAATATTTTTCATAGAAAGAAATGGACCTTGTTTGATATGCTGGAAATGATTGACATGATCTATTTACCTTTTTCAAGCTCTTCACCACCTTATATTATTTACATTTAAGCTAATATATTCATCTTTGTTGTTATTATCACAACATTTCGACCATTGTGCACTCGAGCCTTCCTTGGGTGCCTGTCAAGCAGGAAACTCTTGAAGGAATTTTTAAGTGAACCCTTTTTTCAATCTGCAGGAATAAACCATTATGTTCATGTCTATGAATATCTCACCCTTTTTTTTTTCTTTAATGCTACTCGATTATTACTAGTCATGTTTCGACTGAGTTTAAATCTGTACTATCTGGCCCAGGGATTGAACTCAATCTGCCACCATATTTGCTCCCATCTTCAAGTATATGCAGATGATAAAATAATCTCATCTCATTAATTTGCTTTACTAGTCTCCTACCAAGCAATCTGGATACCCTGCTTTCAAGTTAAGAGAGGTGTTTGTCATTGTTCATTCACGATGAAAGCAGGCCAAAGAAGAATTTATACATCAGAAGCCTAATATTTTTATGATTAAGAATGTTATCACAGATTTTCAGAAACAAATTCTCTTAATATATATATATGCAAAGAAAACAGGAAAATTCTTCTATCTCTGTCAAATTTCATCATCTTTTTTCATTTATTTGTTTATGACTAGTTTTAATAATATATGACTGATCAAACGATGATTTTTATCTGCTTAAAAAATCAATATTTTTCATTTTCCTGTTCAAATATTGTTTTAGAACACAGAAAAGTCCACACTCTTGGAATTTCAATAATACAAAAGTGTAATGTATTCTTTAAAATCAAACCTGTTGAAATCAATCATATTTTCCTCCTGTCATTCTGTTTATCTCCTTATATTGTTTTTATAATGTATTTGAAAAGTATTTACTGACCTGAAACTAAACATAAAACCAATACCTCTAGTTAGCTAAACATGGAGGAAATTTTTCATTATATAGGTTCAGTTCAGATGAACTACATTTCTTAGTTTCACCTTAATGGCTAAGATCTGCCATGCTGCACACACTGTAGTAAACCCTCTTTACTCTTTCCATAATCCATTGGTGAGATATGTTCTGCTCGAGCATCTTCCTACCAAGAGGATGCATCTCAAATCACCACAGTCTTAACCTGTTTATGTATCTCATCCTATTTTTAGTATTTATTACCAAGTGGTTAATTCTAAATGAAAATAAAATGGTTCTTTGTTATTATTATTTTTCAAAATTTTACAAGGCAGCCAGGAAGCTTTTGCTTTAGCCTGCCAATAAGAAGAAGAGACTAGCATAGGGAAGAGAGCACAAAAACTGGACACCAGAACAGTTCATTTGATAGACATGTTATTGTGCAGTATTAATAAAAGAACAATTCTATTTTCATTTAGAATTATCTACTTGGCAATACATACTAAATATAGTATGAAATACATCATTTAAAAAAAAAAAAACTCAAATGGCCTAATAATTATGGCCAGTAGTGTACACTGTGACTCTTACTCTCTAAACCTATATTGCTGTTGGCTCTTGGGCCTTGTACAGAATGAATATAATTGTAAAAAGAAAAGGAAAAAGAATAAATGATAAGTCATTGTTATATTACTTAATGTAGCTCTAGCTCACATTTATAGAATTTTTCCCATCCGCTAAGTTTACAGGTGGTATGATTTTTTTAAAGTCTTTCTTTTTCCCCCCTAAACCATGAGACTAAAAACATGGTGCCTTTTCTACTTACAGTAATACAAACAGCATGAAAGTACTTTAGAGATATCAACAGAAAATTCTGCTAGACTGAAAACTCCAATGATGAATTATTCATGTTATTTACATTCAGACTATTGTCATCATCTTTGTTCTTATCATCACAACTTTCCATCACAATGATGTAGTTTCATTATTTTCTTTCTTTTGTGTAAGCATGCTTTGTTGATACATTTATTGTTTGTTTAAAATCCACAACTTGTATCTTTATTTACCCAGTCACATGAGTCTGTAAAATATTGTTTGTAGGATAAATCTTTCAACACTGTGCACTAACATTGTAGCCATCTCTAAATGATTACTGAATAAATATTTGTTTTAAACAGTCAGCTTTTGGCTGTTTTTAGCCTTTTCTAATATTCACTTTTTCAATATAAAATTTACTGTTTTGTGAACAACTCTCTACTAGTTTTTGACTCATAAAATTCTGATATGTACATTAGCATTTCTTATAATCTCTTATCTTCATTAGTTTCATGACCAGGGTTTCTCATCGTGTCACTATGCAGCTGGACACCTGATCCCTTCTTTTCACATATATGTTGAAAGCCAAAGACATAGCCATTGATGCATATTGTCTTAGTTAAACAGACCTAGGGCATCCATCCTTCTTCAGGTCAAACCCCAGACATGTTTTCCAACTTAAATGTTCAACTTGCTCATGGATACCTGACCATTAAATCCAAATCTGTAAACTATGGACGTTGACTTCAGTCTAGAAAGCCCTCCATCTAGCAATACCATCATCACATACAGGGAGCATACATAGACACTAGTCTAACTCATTTAACTAGATGGCCATTGACCCTACAAGGATGTTCATTTGCTATTTGACAGGTCTTGTTTTTAATCCTGCTAGGTGTCTGCCCACCTTCCCAGGAACATCTGGTTGTGAGAACCAGTTTAATTGTCAAAGACCTGAAAATGCAGCAGATATTATTGGATTACATGGTATCAGGAGCACTTATAAATTGATCTGACATAAATCATCTTTTATACAGGTTTCATCAATTCATGATTACCACATCAACTTGTTCTGAACTATAAATAAACTCTCTTTTATTTGTGAATCTACAAACTTTTCATTTCCAATAAGAGTAATGGATTTATTTTAAACGTTTTTTATTAAACCACCTAAAAAAAAGTAACATTAAATGAATTGTCATTTTTCTTTTTTTGGTCATCACTTGATGAACAAATTAAATTTTGAATTATTTTGAAACTTAGGTTTTTCTGAATTTTTGTTATAAATGAACAGATTATAAATTAAATATTGTTTTGAATTATATCCCTTGTCCTTGAGTATGAAGACTTATTTTACAGTTTTTCTTTCTTTTTTTAAATACCTTCAGGATATAAGTGACCATATCTCTCCATAGGCATTTTTTCTTTATTAACTATGAATTGTCATCACTACTTGGGAAAGATAGTGAAGTAGTTTCTCATTGCTTTATCTATGTTTTTGAATTCAGAATAGTCCTTGCCATCCAAGACTAGCCTGCAATGTAACCCATAGCAGGTAGGTGGAAGAAGAGATGGATTCATATAAACATACTTTATCACAAATCCCATCAGGTAATTATTGAATATGTATGCATATATACATATAAGCAGCATATCTTTATTCAGACATGTTTCATTGAATAATATAGACATATTATGTCTCTTTTTATAATAATTCTTTCTAGTTTTCTAATTAGGTTCTCAGTGTTAAGTTAAAATTCATCAAAGAAGGTACCATAGTTTTTCCATTTATATACATACACACACACAAATATGTGTAGGTACTGGGAAAGCTCTCAGATTAATCAAAAAGCAGTTAAAATTTTTGCAGTTTTTGATTATTTGGTTAAATTTTGTGAGGAGATTTGAAACAAAAACTTTTTCAGCTTTCTTTTGGCTGTGGGTGTAAATTTGGTTATATATTTAAACTTTTATACTCATATTAATTTAATATATATTGACTCTACTTCCATGAAGATCTATTATTTCTACAAAAGAAAAAAACTACTCTGAAGATCTTCCATGGTTGAGTGGTCTAAAAGCATGACAGGCTTAGCAATTGTTTTCCCCTACAAGGAGGATACAGATTCTGATCTTACCAAAAGGCACAAATGTTTTTAATGATACTCAAAGGCACAGATCAGTAGACATAGACTTACACTGTAAAATACAGAGATGTCTACATAAGCACATTTCTCAACTAAATATAACATTTGTAGTAAAAGGAAATTTAAATACACTTTACTGGTTAGTTAACTGTTTATACAACTCATATTCTCGGAGGATCTATTTAAAAGATACATCAAAATGTTCAAAATGATTAATTGCATTGATAAACTTGTCATCTGAATTCTGATGAATAGGGCGTGCTGCAGAATCAGGCCATATAGGACAAGAACAGTGCAGTTTTATCAAGAACACTAGAACAAGGAACGCAATATTTATGCTTAGAATGTTAATCAAAAGGGCAATACAAATGAAGGATGGGCACCTTTGTCTTACAGACTACACAAAGGCATTCAACAAAGTACATCATGTAGAATTAATAAAGATGCTCAGCAACCCAGACATATACAGGGAAGTCGTTAGAGTAATGAAGAACCTCTACTGGCAGCAAACTACCTGCATATGGACAGGAAACAATTTCAGCAGATATACAAAGATAGAAAGAATTGCAAGACAAAAATGTGTCTTCTCACCAGATCTATTCAACTTATACAGTGAGACAATTCTGAGGGCTCTAGAAGTCATGCCAATATTCTTCACTGGTGGCCACAATCTGAACAATATAAAATATGCAGTTGATACAGAAGCTAGCTGAAGAAAGCAGAAACAAAGGGTGACTTATAAACGAAAAGAAAATTAAATGCATGGTCAGCAGTAAAAAAAAGAGGAGCCCAAAATGCCAACTACAGGCTGGAGAGACTAAAATCAAGTAGGTACAGCAATTTAAATATCTGGAAAGCATTCTAACAGAGGATGAAAAAAGTGACCTGAGATTCAAAGGTGAATTGGCATAGCAAAGGGCGCATTCCAGAAGCTGAGTAGAATATTGCGAGACAGGAAAATTTTGCTGGAAACAAATATGAGAGAACTGGCTTGTTATGTGATGTTGTTGTTCAATATGAAAGTGAATGCTGGATAATCTCCTTAAAGATAAAGGAGAGACTTGAACCAACCGAAATGTTGTTTTACAGAAGGATACTGAGGATACCATAAACCAAACATGTGAACAACAAAGAGTTTTTGGAGAGGATAGAAATGACAAGGAAACTAATACTTAATGCCAGGAAAAGACAGTTGAAGTTCCTAGGACATGTAACGAGGAAAGAGAGCTTAGAGAATCTGATACTTACAGGTTAGAGAAAAAATGAGACAAGGGAAAGCAATGTGTAACATACTAGATGGGCTTAAGCAAATGGATGGCAAAGCAAAGTTTAGTGGGTTAACAGGAAAAAGCATGGTAAGAGCCACTAGGGATAGGTAGATGTGGAAGGTCATAATCGCCTATGTCCTGAAGGAACATGGAACATATAAAAAGTGATACAGTATATTCGAATGGTAATATGGAAAAACAATGAAGCAATAATCACGGTGAAATTTAGCACTTACTGCATTTGAATTTCTAAACCTTACAGGATAGAGTTCTAGAACTGGATCTAGCCTGGTGAAGTGCAATAACTCAACATAATTCTATAAGTGGTTTAAAGGCCTCTGGAAGAATGTTGAACCATACCATCTTCATAGTGACCTGTGACTTCCTGATATTTGTAGCTACAGGATTATACTGGGGATTAACTTGAATATATCCTAAGAATGCTGCATTGGGTTCATATTGGATAACTGTAGTGGTCATACCATTCATCAGAAAACTTAGAATACTTTTTAATCCAAATCTGGAAATATCCTTCTAGAATAACTCATTGTTAGTCAGAGTTAAATGGATGGGCTTAAGTAATTATGATAGAACCAACATTAGCCCATGTAGTGCTTTGTTGGCAGTTGGGGTTCATGGCCTCCACAAACTCTATCAGCCCAAAACTAGAAGTGTGACTCATCAAATCACACAACACAGTCCAATGTCACAAAACCAGATTAGCTACCATGTCTGGTATTGAAGTGTTAACCTAACACCTCTTAAAACTAAAGAATAGTGAGCTAACCTAATTTACAAGCATATCCTATATCCTGCATTGATTTGAGCCATAGATCAAAGGAGGTGAAATGTTCTCAAAGTTTTTAAAAAAATAGTAATTTCCAGCTGTATCACACATACACTATCATGACCTGCTTGAATTCAGATAATTTGTGAGACTTGCCATTAGCAGCCAAGCCAGTGTTTGCACTAACTCACCAGTACACAACTAATAAACGTCTGAAGTATTTCTATGCAGCAAAGGTAGAGTAGCACCACCTAATATTACTTTTAAATGCTAATAGCCTTTAACTTTTGGTGCATCAGTGTTGGTAAAGTTTTAGTTTTTTTTTTGTTGCCACCTGCTGACTCTATCACCACTATAGCTTATTGGATATAGATATATATATATATATATATATATATATATATATATATATATATATAGTTGTAAAAGAGCTACTAGAAATAAAATGGAAGAATATTAATAATCAATTTTTTTATTTTCTATACTGTTATAGTGCATACTTTTGTTTCTACATATTTCATAGTCAGTGTTTCACTGTTGGATCATTTGAGATGTTCTGCTAATGTCTGAGTAAAAATACCTGACTTGAAAGGAAATTGATAAATAAACAAGCACAGGTGAAATGCATGTGAATGAAAAGGTTAACACATTTTCTCACTCATTTGTATGTGCTAGCATGTGTTCTAATGTTAACATCAATAAACTTTGCCATTTTCGTGAAAAAAGATTTCTCTGATCTCAAAGGAATCAAAGAAATAAAAATGTATTGATGTTTCATAACCCTGGGAAGGATTTGTAGTAGCTACAGTGCCAGATAGTTCAAGAGGATTATAAGTGTAGGACTGTGAAAATGAGGGATATGCCATTATGCTTGGTGGGAAGTTGGATAACAATTGTAAAATAACATGAATGAGAAAGAAAGAAAAACATAACAGAGGTTTCTCTTTTTCATTGTTATAGAAATAAATATTTGAAGCAAAATATCTAATTGAGGTTATAGCCACAATCTTATTTTTATTTTTGATGAAACATTATCAGCCATCATTGATTTTTAAATATGATTCATAATATTCTTTCATTTTAAGTTGATTTTTACCCCAAGTTTTAAAACAATGAGCTAAAAGAGGATATCTAGTCAAAATTAAAAACTAATAAAATTTTGCAACGCCTCATCTCAAAATAACAGGTATTAATACTACTATTTAAAAAATATAAAGATAGTGATTGTGAAAGTTTAAAGGTTAGGTTTATGGACAGAACATGTGAACAATAACAAAGTTCAAAGAAAAATAGGAGAAAAATACTTAGCATATACTTAGAATTAAACAGCTAAAAATTATGGCATTTATAATGAGAAAAGAGAGCCTAGAGAATTTAACATGCACAGGACATTGAAAGCAGAAGAAGCAATGGAGGGAAACAGAAGGTAATCTATTAAATAAGTTTGTGTGAATGGATGGCAGAATAGTGTAAAAAATGAATGTTTATGTGGAAAGAATTAAGTACAAAAGCCAGTTTAGTGAAATAGTTTTTTGTTTTGCTTTCTTTTCAAGATTTTACTGAATTTGTTTTTTATTAAAGTTATTACTTACAAATACTTAAATTGATTGAAATTTAAATTAATTGGTAATTTTTTAAAGAATGAAGGAGGATAATTTGCAGAAGTCAGTTTTGGTATACAGTTTTTCTAGAAAACAATAATGGATCAGTGTTTATATTTTCATAAATTCAGATTGCATTCTAAGAATATATGAACTGTATTTCTAAAAATTTAATTACAAAAAAAGAGTACTGAACTGTTATGTAATATCAGTTCTCCTGAATGGCAGTAAATTCTGGATAATCTTCTCATGAAGGAAGAGGAGACTTGAGAAATGTGGTTCTACAAGAGGATGCTTAAAATACCATGGACCAAACATTTGAGCAATGACAAAGCTTTAAAGAAAATGAAAACAAAAAGGAAATTTATACTTAACATGAGGAAGAGACAATTTCTAGGATACATAATGATGAAAGAGGGATTAGAAAATCTGATACTCATATGACAGGTTAAAGGTGAAAGGGAAAGAGGAAAACAATGATAACTTACTAAATGGACAGTTGAACAAGGTTTCGGAGAAATAACGAAAAGGTAATGTTTATTATTATACTAGCAGTATAGCCCGGCATTGCTCAGGTATAATGAAAGCTTTAAAACTAATCCATGGTCCTGGACCTCAGACTCTTTGGATGTTGGCATAAAAGACTAAAAAGCAATAGTTGTTTCCAGTTAAATCGAAACCCTAGACTGAAAGAAAAATGAATGGATGTAAGTCAAATTTTCATTTCCTGGTATCGATATCAAATAAGTTTTTTCATCGTAAACTGAATTTTGAAGGCTAAATATGTACTCTGAGTAAATGGTATCATGGCTGAGACTAAGAACTACAATTATACCTACTTAGAGCCAAACCCAAAGCAAAAACTAAAATAAAAAGGCTGAAAAAATACAGACAGATAAACAGACACACACACAAGCATCTTGCCATTTATATATATAATCGATTTTCTGCACTATTGTCAGTACTTCAACCCTGAAACTTCTGAATATCGTTTCTTATGTCTTTGTCTACAAGTGTATCAAATTTGATTAAACTCGGACCACTCCTTCTATAACCCAATTTTTTTTATTATTGGTATTTATCAGGGGTACCACAACACAAAACCTAGCTAAGAACACTTGCAGACGCTTATAGTACAACTGTATAAATTTTCAAGAAAATCGGTTCAGCTGTTTCAGAGTCTATAGGTAACAGACACACACAGAGACAAAGTTCCATTTATAAATAAGTTTAGATTAGATACAAAGGACAGGAAGGTTTTGAGTCATGTTTGCTAATGTATGGAAGAGACATGACACAAAGATTTCTAGATGGGTCCTAAACAGTATATTATAGTACTGTGTAATATTTTTTATCTTATATTTATTTATATTTAACTTCTGAAATTCAAGGTAAAATAGAATTATTTTCTGAATTGTTTAGAGGCAACAATTCTGATTGAATCAACATTTTCAAACCAAGTAAAGATAGCATTTTTAAAGCAGTATAAATCCTAGTGAAACCATGTGATTGAATTTATTTTTGGCATTTATAAATTCAGGCAAACTTGGATACTTCTCCAGTTTATCAATCAATCATATAACATTGCTTCAGTATTGACAGCAAAGTTAAACTCTGAAACTTCTTGCTTTGCAATTTTCTCCACAAACTCCTTGCTATATCTGAAGATAATTGGTTATTGGCATTCATTATTTGTTTCTGCTATTTGTTCTTCAGGAAAAAGTTACTTTTTTTGTACTATTTTGACAAACATTTCATAAACATTCAATCTATTTCGATGTGTGATAGCATAGTGTGTAAACAGCAAGAATATATGAAAAAGGTATGATGTAATATTTCACTTTGAGCCCAAAATTAGCCCTGTTCTTTTGAAAACTAATATAAAAATGATAAACCTCTCTTGTCATTTGCTGGGAAACTCTTATATTTCACAGAACAATATTTGCTTATACAAGGATTCAATTATGTTTGATTGAAGACAGTTTTTCAATGAATTCTCACTAAGCATTTTACAAAATATTTATACCTTGTTGAAGAAATCTTGTTTTCAAGTTTATTGTAATAGTTGAAAAAAGGAATTTTAAAGTTGTTTTTGGTATGTGATTTTCGGATTGATAGAATTACTAAAGTTACAAATGAAATGTATGATGACACTGAAATACCTGATGATCTCAAAGAAAGGTGCTAATGAATACAAGTTCCAGTGGACAAACAGCTTGGTGATTGATTTTATGACTAAATAACCTTTTGTGAATTGTTTAAAACTGAAACATTTTGGATTGCTAGAAGTGGCTTAGAGTATCCAGTGTCCCTAAACAATGACCCATCTAAGTAGTGACTTGGCTTGATGCTGCTTAAATTTGGTGATATAACAATAACTGGTGCTTTCATATGATTTGACTACCAGTTTGGTGAGACACGTAGTTAATCATTAGGAATCTGTGGTAGATAGGAAATTAACAATTAAAATCGACCTTCTTCACTTTTATAAAAAATGCACAATGTTGTGTGAAATCATGATTTTTTCCCAAATAGAAAAAGGATTGACCATGTACTTAAAGAAAAAGTCAAAACCGAATTTTGCAAGTAGATGTTAAATTGATTTTCTGACCAATGTGAACAAATTGCAGAACTAAAAGGGGCTTCAATCTGGTGCAAAAAACTAAAATTACGATAAAAGGCTCTGGTCAGCATCAGTCAGTCAAGGGATGGAAGCAGCAGAGACGACAAGCTAAAATGTAACAGGAGAAGCTTCAAGCTGACCCCAACATTCATCCTCTTTCTTTTTCCTTCTTGTATGCTGATTCCTTTCACTTCTTCTTCTCCATTCAAAGACACTCCTACTGAACAAATGCTAATACATACATACATATGAATAAACTCTCTCCAACAAATTACTACTATGAACATTTCTTTATACCCTTAACTTTCTAATTGAACATTGGTTTCTACCACAATTCATGTTATTTTTTTTCATTATTAAATTTCTATTTTAACATGAAAAATGTATATTTTATTATTCCACTCTTCCACATTAATTTATACATTCCAATCTTCTACTGACAACCAACATTCTGATGATGGTTACGAAAATAACCTTCTGATAATTCTGGATAAAACTTGTAAGTTGTAGGGAGTTTGGTTAAGTATGACACAAGGCCAAATTAATAAACCTTAATTATCTTCCTATATCTACAAATCTAACAAATAAATTTCATAGCAGAATTAGACTGGAAATAGGACAGGAATGTTGTTGCATTCACAACAAAAAACTTTTGCCATCAAACTATTACTAGATTAAACTGCAATGATGAAGAAAGATCTATTTTCATATTTTTTCTTCACCCATGGCTCTCCATAATTTATTGAAATTTGTTTTTTTGCTGTCTATTCTAATCCTTGTTCTGCTAACCATTTACACAAACTTATTAAGTAGGTTATACACTGCTTTTTTCTGTTCCACTTGCCTGCAATATGTTCTCTAGGTGTCAAATTTTCTATGCCCCCTTTTCTCATGAGGTGCCATAGACATTTCTCTTTCTCATGCTAAGTATAATTGTTCTTTTTGTTACCATTTCTCTAAAATTTGGTTCTACAGTCTCTGGTATATTCAAAATCCTTCTGTAGAATGACATTTCTGTTACTTCTTCATCTGTGATAGGATAATTTAGCGTTCAATGTCATATAGCAGAATCAATATTATGCAACAGTTCAGTATTCCATTTTTTGTTTCCAATAAAATTTTCCTTTTTTTTAATACTTTGCTGAGCTTTTTGAAGATATCTTTCACTATCCATATTTGACTTTGGATCTTTGTGTTGGATGTTCTGTTCTCTGTTTAAACATTTCTTAGCTGCCTGTTTTTGGTGCATCTAATTTATAATCTGCATTTTGGGTTATTCCTTCTTCTGAAAGTGCCCCTTGAAATATCAGAAATGCTTGATTTACAAAGGAAAGCTGTTCAAATAATTTATAATCTCTGAGAATAAACAATTTGCAGTTGGATGAAATATTAATCCAGTCAATGCACAAATGCAAGGAAAGGAGTATAGTACAGTGTTTTTTCACTGGTTTAATTTGACCCATACAATGAGATTATTCTAAAAAGATGAGAAGACTTGTCAGCATTTATCTAATCTAATTTAGACCTAATCTAAACAACTTGCCATACAGCTAATGCTACATAGTTTACCACAGTATGTCTACGATATATATATATATATATATATATATATATATATATGAAATGATCCAAAGAAACTATGGTTTATACAACATCAGAATTGTATTTAAAAGCAGTTCAACCCTTTGGAGATAGCCCAAATCAAACGTCACTTGGATGATTACATAACCAAGAAATGTGTGTATGCCATCTCATGTGGTTGTGGCAAAGAACATAAATGTAAAACCAGCCATCTTTGAAGTAAGAGTGAAGGAATATAAAAACTATTGTCTTGGGAGAGACTATAAAATCACATAAAGCTGATCATGTATTGAAGGAAAAGTGTGGTCATCAACATTGGAGAATAAAAAAACTGAAACAATAAACTTATTAAGCTCTGACAAAGTCCTAAGAAAACATAGAATGGAGATGAATACCATCTAGGATTCTTTGATTAAAAAAATAAAAGACATTGAAAGGCATCACAATCTGAGTATAGACATGAGGTTTAGGGCAAAAACATTACAGCACTGGATTATACAAAGGTTAATATTTATGACTTTTAAAGTAAAGTCTCGCCCTGGACATGACAATAAGCTATATTCAACTGCCGGGCCTCTGATTGAAGGATTGTTGGTTTCGAGAGGTGTGGAAGCATCTCTTAATTGCTGTTGTTCCAAGGTCTCTCCTAACCTGGTGTGATAGCACCTGTTAGTGTCTCAGCTATGGATAAATAGTCAACCCCTAAACAAAAATAAACAATACATTTTTATAGTAAAATGACCAACAAAATAATTTAATAGTAAAATGACCAACAAAATAATTTAATAGTAAAATGACCAACAAAATAATTTAATAGTAAAATGACCAACAAAATAATTTAATAGTAAAATAACCAATAGATTTTAATGATAAAATTACCAGCAATGCATTTTTTAGTAAAGTTACCAGAAATGCATTCTATGATCTACAGACTATATATTTAAAATTATACATTTTATCTTAAAAGTATAAACTTGTGTACAATATATTTAAATTTTCACATTAAATAACCTGCAGGGGTTGATATGCTCCTAAACAAAATTAACTAACTTATATTAAAAGTCAAGTTGAAATGGAATTTTAACACCTTAAACCAAAGAAATTTCTGAAATATCAGTGATGTGCAGCAAATAGTCTAATTGAGAGAAAAACTTATCTTGCATGGTGATCTGCCAGTTATGCTTAGTTAACCCCTTTTGAACAAAGACAAAAGAAAAACTTACCTTAGCCAACACCTTTGAATTTCTGAAAGGCTTTATCAAGTTCAAATTAAAGGGTTTTATTTTCTAACAAGTGTTTATAGACAAGAGTAAAAATGTTAGTTTTTAATTTTCTTTTTTTAATTTAAGAAATGATCTTCACTAGGTTGTGAAGAATGCTAAGTGATATAATTTAATGTCTAATAAATTAAAGTAATTTAAAAGATGTTTTTGAAATTTTTTTATGAAAATTAATATCTAAATTATTTGAAATTGGGATTAATTTATGAATTATATATTTTAAATAAAATGAGGTCATGAATTTAAACACTTTGTTTTGAGTTTTTTAACTTTTTTTATTGTCATGTATATTAACTTAGTAAAGTAGTAATGATTTCAGTAATAAAGGCATTTTTAAAAAATTCTCGATTGTAGATTTATATTTTGATAAGATTCAATAGTGGCATTCTCAAAAATTTTCCATTTAAGTAAGTTACTTTCTTTTTTAATAATTGTGGCATTCTTTAGATCAAAGTTGTGGTTGAATTTATTTCTATGTATAACTAATGCATATGATAAATTGTTGTGTATAAGATCCCTTTTGTGTTCATAGATAAGCTTTTTTTATTTCTACAAGTTTCCCCAGTGTATTGTGAGGAACAGTTCAGGCTACTTATTTTATATATACCCGCTTCAGAATTATTATTGTTAAGGGTATTTTTGGTTCTGATTATAATCATAGCAGTTTTTGAATGTGGTTGTAATTATTTTGATGTGACAAATATTGTATATGAAGTAAATGTTATATATGGTCCAAATAAAATAAAACAGAGTACTCAGTTCATATTTTTGTTATATGCTGCAAACACCAAAATAGTTTCTATTTCAACACTTATTTGTTACATGAACAATACATGTTGCTAAAACGAAGCTTAGAGGATAACATACTGAACTTTTATGTAATGTTTAACTGATTATATTGTAGTAGTTATTCTTGGGGATGTATTTTATCAGAAACATAGGTCATAAAATGAACTGACTCAATGGTTTAAAATAAATATATTTTTCATTTTTTTTATTATTGGCAAAACAAAAAGGCAAATATTAGAAACAGTTTGGAGATATCTGTTAGTGGTAATATTTGAAGTCAGATCATGATAAGGGTAGTAGTATTGTTAGAAATATATCAATGTCAATCTATTGTATTTTTCTCAGCCCTAAGCAGGGCAGAAATATCATTAGCAGATGACTTTTTAACTATTTTTTCACACATTGTTGGTTTCTCCATAGTAGTGTCTTAGTTTGCCACTCTCACTATCTCTCTCCTAGCTAAGTTGTCTCAGTTTACTTCCATTTTGACCAGGCTCTGAGACTCTAGAGTGAACAGTGGTTTTAGTTAAATCTTTTTGTATCAATTTCTTTTTGACTGGCCAAAATTATTTAATTTTTCAGCATTCCTTCATTTTTTTTCTCATAATTTACGGATGGAGGCTTCATAAATTTTGTATTTTTCTGTCACAAATAAGTAGTCTTTGGCACTGCAAACTTTAATAAATTTTGTTTAGATTCAGTCTTTCTTTTTTCATAATCTTTTTATTTGACAGTTGCTTTCTCATTAGTTCAGAGAAGTATAGAAAGAAGTTTAGAGACAGAAAGAAAGAGACAAGTGTTTTAAAAGAAAGCCCAAATGCCTTGTTTTTATTTTAATTTTAATTCTTTTTATTTTTTAAACATTTTATTTTTTTTGTATTTTACTTTTATCAGGACTCATTACAATATAATTTCTCACCAAAGCTGACCTAACAACTAGAAAACTGGGTAAATAAATATTTCTCTTTCACATGTTATTTCTGACCTGCTTCTTGTCACTTGGGCTAAGTATATAAAGAAGTCACTTATGACAACAGTTATCCAAGTTCATCTTGTCTTTTCAGCTGTTTATTTACTGTGATTCACATCAACAACCTGTAGCCTCTGGAGCGGAAACAATAGCTTTCAGAGCCTTCAAATAACATCCCTTATTGGTTCTAAAAGAAATAACTCCAAGACTTTGTTCACTTGTCCTACCTTGCTTGTCATTCATGCTTCTATTCAAGTTAAAGCAGTCAGCATAAAAGGTACCAAGACTCATTTTGATCTTCACAAGGTTAGAAGTCACCTGCTAAACACCTTTACCACTCTGAGGAAATTTTGACCAATGAAGTGGGGGTCACCACCTTGCCAAGTTCCTGCTTGTTAAAGTCTCAAAGGTGTTCTACCTACACAGATTATTGATTATCGATTTCTATTACACATCACCTGGGACCCACATTCTCCAATCCACCCATTTAAAGCAACCTCTAGGTTTCTTCAGAGAGGACTATCATAGACATAAGAGAAAGAGGAAGTGTCTATAGCAATAAATGTTTTCTTCCAGTTTGAGATTTTCACTCAGAGGAACTTTTGGCAGTTCTTTCTTGCGTTACAAGTAGTGACCTCTGTGACACTTTCATTTTTTTTTGCTTTCATTGAGAGAATACAAGAAGAGTAATGTCTAAAATGTGTTTTAGATGTTTTCAATTTAAGGAAATTCTTATGCAACATTTGATATTGGTGGCTTCCTTTAAGAGAGTCAAGACAAGTGTAAAATGATATTAGATAAGAAATCTATTGAATTTCAAGTCAAAGAATTTGTTAGCAAGAAAAAACAACTTTACACATTCTGAGTGTGTGAGTAAAGTCAAGTTAAAGTTAACACTTCTTTATTCCATGAATTATTTAATATTCCCATCACTTATGTACATGGATATATTTTGGTTAATTTGTTCCATGGATTTATCCAGATGTAATGACATAATCAAGCTTCTGAAATTCCATGCTACTTCAAACAAAAGATTAGGGAAGAAGCTCTCATCAGGACTTGTAATGAAAATAACAAATAATTATTACAATTTAAGAATCTTTAATAAACTAATTTTACAGGATACTGATAGTGACTTAAAAAGTTTGCTTTTGTTTCCTCGTGGTGCACACGGAGTATGTCATTGTCCAAAAGAGTTCCTTAGTGGCCAATAACCTTCATTCACTAGGGAGTTCCTCAAGGGTTTTCAGTCATCATTACTAGATTCTTCCCTTTTATTTTTATTTAGTTACAAGTCTAGATGCTGGGGAGGTTTTACCAATCTAAAAAACTTCTAAAGTACTAGACAGTCAGCTTCAGTTAATGAAAGAGTGGGTGCATCAAGTTCAGTTGACAACTGTTTATTACTATTGATATCTTCATTTTCAATACAAACATTTCTTTCTATCAGTGCTGAAGTGACCTCAAAGTTTTCTTTATTGCACCAGTGTTTTCTGCCTCTGCTACTGGACATGGTGCTAGATCCCTTAATGATACCATTGATTCTCATCCATCTCGGTGCTTGTCAATAGCATAGGTTAGATTTGCATCTATCAGCTCAACCTAATCAACCAGAGGATTGTTCTCATTTCTGATGAAATGACGAACGAGTACTGGTTCAGGCTTTGTTAGCCAAGTTGGCAGAAAAGTACCAAAAGAAGAGTAGGCCTTTATTTCTTTTGAGAGAAAGGAAGTACCTCTATCAAAGTGGATATAACTTGGAAAGCTAGTTATTAAAAATAACCAGTCCAAACATTTTATTACCATCAATGAATGCATATTTGGGCAGAGAAAAGCAAATAGAAATTGGGAATATTCATCTACAGTGGTGAAGATATAAACATTGCCCAAAGTTGAAGATAGGGGACCTTTAAAATCAAAACTTAGGCATTCCATTGGGTGGGTAGATTTGATTAGGGTTCCCTTTTCCATGTGAAAATATTTTGGTTTAAGTTCTGCACAGTTGACATGAAGAACATACTTCCTTTACTTCTTTTGAGAAAGGTAGGTTCTTAGTTTGTAAAAAATGAAGCATTCATGTAATTTCAGGATGGCATTGTCCTTGATATAGATCAGCAAGGGTTGATGAAGACACTGAAACACAAAATGCTCTAGTAAGTGTTTTGGGGGCAACATTTTCATTTCTAGCCTGATATCTTATCAAGTAGTTAAAGGTGGACAGCTCACTTTACCATTATAAAATCTTGTTGTTTTTAATTTTTGTCTTCTTGTAGTTACTGAGAATGAATACCACCTAACATTGGTCTGTAACCAAGGTAAAATATTGTATTGCAAGGAGGTGATTCTACTTTCTTACTGCATCAGTTATTGCTGTTGCTTCTTTTTCTATGAAAAGATAGCACAATTCACCTTCCTGCAGGGTCCATGACATAAAAACCACTGGTCTACCTCTGCCACTGCCATATATGAAGCATCACAATCAATGACAAATGATAAGTCTTCATCTATATTTTGCAGAGTGGCATCCGCCAGATGTTTCTTTATAGATTTAAATGCTTTAATAGCTGTTGCATTCAGTAAAAAAGTCTTGTTTTTAATTAGTGTTTGAATTATGTCAGACAACTTTGGTATCCAATTAGTGATTTATGCAAACATACCAACAACTCTCCTTAAGAAATTATGGGTTTTTGGTATGAGTAAGGTTTGGGGATGGTGGTCCAGTGGATATCAGCTCGGAACAAGAAATTGGAGAGCCGAGTTCGAATTCCAGTTGAATTCATTGCATTTACTTACACGCAAATACCCTTGGGAAAGGTATTAATCCATCTATTTCTTCCAGTTATGGGTTAAATAACAGGACAGATTGGGTTCTATAGCCTTGGCTGGCAACCAGTCTACCGCAGAAAGCAATGGCAACCTACTGTGGGATAATCTTCTGCCCAGTCAGTCATGTCTCTTTCGAGACATGATCACCCAAGCGTGTATCACGTATGGCACTTAACTGACTGACTGAAGGCTTGGAGTGTCCAAAATCTTCCTGGATCAGATTTAATTATCTTATTACCTCCCCAGTAGTCATGATATTAAGTAAGGCTGCAAAAGATATTGTTTTCATCTCATTCAGTGTAAGATTTTTAGCTCTGATGGCTGTTAAAAATGGCTTAACATTTCGGATTTGTTCTTCTTGGTTTCTCACTATGACAGGTTGAGATAAGGGAAGGTGTCTCTTAACATTTGTTCTTGGATAAGTTTCTCTATTTTCTGCTAAAAAATAGCCACACCATTCATCACCCCAAATGGCATTCTACAGTACCGATAAAGCCACCCATTAGCTTCAAAAGCAGTAAATTGTTTTTTTATTTTTGCTGTAGGGAAATTTTGTGTTAGGTTTTTTTTTTTTTAGATGAAAAATAGAAAAGACTATGTATGTGGTTAGTTTATTTACAATCTCTTCAATACATGAAATAAGTATAAAGTTCTGTGAATTGGTTAATAGTTTGTGAGTAAACAATATATAATCTCTTCTCATGTCTATGAGTAGGATCTTTAACATTTGCCACCTGGACACTCCAGGGGGATGAACTTGGTTCAGTTATGTCTTGCAGTAGCTTCTCAACTTATGTTTGAAATAAATTCTTGTCAACCTTTCCAAACTGCTGTGATTTTGTGGTGATTGGTTTACAATTAGGAGACTGTTATGGTGAACTCACCTGTCTAGGTATAATGAACGCTCCCTCCTAATATAAATAACAGTGTAGTGAGTAGTCAGGGAGAAAATATGAGTCAGTGATCTGGCAAGTTACTACATGATAATAAAAAGTTCCCACCAATACGTTGAACCTAAGGGACCAACATTTGTACTTACATACAATGCACAATCTTCTATGTTATACTCTACAACAGAGACAAGTTTAAAAAATACAAGGGTTCACTAACAGTAGCAGCAGAAAAAGCACAAACTGGTTCATAGTTGGATATAATAAGATAAGATCCCATTTAGGGCCCCCATATTTGAACTGGATACTTATGTTGAACCTGAAAATCCTATCCCAGTATCAAGTCACAACACAAGTTCTTTAAAACTTTGAGAAAGAAAGACTTACAGTATGTCTGTGTGCTCATTGTGTTGAGAGCCATGAAGAATTAAAGTATCCATCTCATAAATAAAACTTGCTGAGCTGCCCGAGTCATTTAACCTGTGACCATTAAAACATACTCTAGGTACTCTAGTGCTTACAGGCTATAGACTTTCTAGAACAAATACTGCTATAATGCATAGGTTCATTGTACCCACTGCCATGGATGCAATGAACCTATGTGCCATATCAGCAGTTAGGCTTCTACTTTCAGATGTACACACTTTTGAATATGTCCTATTTTTTTTTTTTTTTTTTTTTACATCTGTGACAGGTAGATACTCTGGCCAGACAAACATTTCTCTGATATAGTAATCTACTACAAAAAAAATCAGTTTTTTTTTTGTTTTTTTAAATACAAAATGACCTTTCCTTATGAAATGACTCAGCAATATTTCTCTTTATGTTTTCTTTGTTTTGAATTTTTTCAAGCTCTGTAGTAGCAGCAGCACCATCAGTATCATCAGTCAGTGTGCAGTTATAGGCATCTAAAATTTTCCTGTGCCAAGTCTAAGGAGAAAGTATCTCTACAGGCAGCCTGTAAATTCAGGGTACCATTCTCAAGTAATCTCTGGCATATTATAGTTGAAGCTAGACTGTTAAAAAATGTGTCCCTTACAAATTCTTCTGTTCAGCAGTCACTATTTTGAAAGCATAATTTTCTGCTTAGTTGTTTGTAGAGTTCCTGCAGGAATTTGTCCAAAGACTCACAAAGTTTCTGTTGACAGGGAGCTAGAATGTGCCTGGCAAAAAATTTGTTTGGCATCTTGACACACAGTTTTTCTAGTATGTTAATGGATGTTTTGTATGTAGTACAGTCTTCTATATATTCATAAACTTGAAATGAAACACAGCTAACAAGTAAACTTAATTTGTTATGAGTAGTGTCATTGTATTCTTCAAAGAAATTCTGACATTTTAATCTAGTGTTTCCATTCCTTTTCTACTGTGCTGAATTCAGGTTGAGGTCCAGTTTTGGTGGTTTACAAATTTTCTTTTCATCAGGTACAAGACAATATCACCAGAATAAATATAATAAAAATTAGTTAATTAAATTTTAATGAAAATAAGCAACAATCATTACAATTTAAGAAGCTTTAACAGACTAATTTTATAGGCTTCTGTTAGTGACTTAAAAAAAGCCCACCTTTGTTTTCTCATGACATGCAGGGAGTGTGTCATAGTCCAGGAGAGTTCTTTAAGGGCCCATAATATTCCTTCATTCACCTCAGAGTTCCACAAATGCTATCGTTATTATTACAGTACTGGAAAGGGTAATATCGGTGGAGTTGAAAAACCTATTTTCCTGAAAAATTGTTTTAACAGAAAGATTTAATAAACTTCAGCTGACAGTAGCATAGGCACTTTGGTCAATATAAGGAAATGGCTAATATTATCATTGAACAGAACCAAGTTAGGTCACAGCTTGTGGTATCTACACCTCCACACTCTACTATCTAAAATTAGTTTTCAGTGGACATAATAACATTTCCATATGTCAGTTGAGTTGAAATTTTATGCAGCTACACATTTTAAATATTGTGTTTTTAAGGTCTAGGAGAAGTATTTTCCTTTATTTAAAAACTGAGCACAGTAGTCAGTCATGAAGAAATACTGAACAAAAGGTTTTCTTTTTAATTGACTGATTCATATTTGGCTTTGTGTGAAGGAACTCTGTAGGTCTTTCTTTGAATCTTATAGGCAGAGCCTACAGAATCACAAACAAAAAACTGTAACAAATGACAAAAATCACTTCAGTTGCAAACTTTCAAAAGCAGCAACAGCTAAAATGTATATCATATATAACTTGAACAGAAAATAGTGACATAAACAAAATGTTGATATTCCACACTACTTCAAACAAAAGGTTAGAAAGGAAGCCTCTATCAATACAGGAAAGAGTAATAACAGTAGATTTGAGAAACATCAGTTAGTTAAGTGCCATACATGAAACACGCTTGGGCGATCATGTCTTGAAAGAGACATGACTGACTGACTGGGCAGAAGATTATCCCGCAGTAGGTTGCCATTGCTTTCTACGGTAGACTGGTTGCCAGCCAAGGCTATAGAACCCAATCTGTCCTGTTATTTAACCCATAACTGGAAGGAAGAGCTGGATTAATACCTTTCCTAAGGGCATTTGTGCATAAGTGAATGCAATGAATCCAACTGAAATTTGAACTCGGCACCCCAGTTGAATTCGAGAAACATATTTTCATGAAAAAATGTTTTAACAGAAACTTTTGATAAGTTTTAACCAAAAATAAATTTGGCTGTTCAGTCAATGAATGCAGAATATTCCCTTATAATGTAGTGGCTAATAATACCATTAACCCTACCATGTTGGATTTGATTATCTTAACTCATCAATCATCAATCATTTTTTCTCCTTCATTATTATTTTTTGGTTTCTTCAATAATTTTTGTCAAATAACAAAGTTTCAGTTTACACTTAAAATTTCTAGAATGCTTTCAATTTGAAACTTGATCATCAAAAAAGTGAAGACTAGATAATCAATTGAACAATGACAATAATTCTCTGTCAATATTAGAAAGGCTACGGATTGTATTATTGGTCCAAAAAATGAATGTTGGTTAGCTTTTCTGAGATATGACCATCAAAATAGATACCTACCCAGTCATTCATAATGAAGAAAAAATAAAATTAGAGAGGAATCAAAAGATCAAAAATTAACTTTTATTTTCTAAAAATGAAAACATGCCAACCAAGTAGATTATATGATTTCTATTTAATCCTCTAATAGAAACCAGACAATATTGCAAAAAGCTATCTTAACTGAAATGCCAGAAAAACATCATGTTGCAAAGGGTTGTCTCTTTTCGGAAGTCAGGAGCATATAAATAAACTCTGATTCTCTGTAAAAACAAGACTCTGTTGATTAGCTAATAAGAGTCACATGACTGGTTAAATACATGCATGTTAATTAGGTAAAAGAAAAGAAAGCTATTACAATAGTAACAACTAACATATTAAGACCAAAACAAGAAAGATGCAATAATAATCAATCCTCCAAGGATTAATGATAATACTTCATTTCAAAACTTTAGACAACACTTAACATTTCATTATTTGCTTTAATAACAGTTAACAGAATAAAAATGTTTAAAACTATAGTTTCATATGCTTCATAAATTTTTACCATCTGGGTTTTGTTTTTACTTGAACAAAAACAAGATTGCTTCTGAAGACATTCAAATAAATGTTTATTTTTTATATGTGTTTATTTGATGTTATTATGGACAAAAAGCTGTTGTTTTCAAACTTTATTGAAACACTTGAAGTTAACAAAACTTGCTGACCTTATAAAATTTTTGATAAAATTATCACCTCTGTCTTGTCAGGATTGTGTCTTTTATATCTGTCCATGACATATTCCTGATAAACATTCATATATAATTTTCCCAATATTTTTCACAAAAAAGTATATAGTTTTTTTTTTTATTATTATCACTTTTAATTATGTATGACTCTTCTTAGTCATTTTTTTTTTTTTGTTAAAGATATCCCATAAATTACAAGGATGCTTATCTTTGAAATTATTTAATCATTATTATTTTTACTTTGTCTACGGCTATATTGTGTTGAATACACCGGTTCCCGAAGTTAAGCAACATCGAGCCTGGTCAGTACTTAAATGGGTGACCATTTGGGAATATCAGGTGCTGTAAACGTTAGGACCAAGAATGGTCCACCAGTCCTCCAGGTTTGGTGGTTGGGTGCAGGGCTAACAACCCTGCCCCGTAAAAAACAGTTTGTTACAGAAATAGTAACAAAAAGTTGCTGCCCTATGCACCATCTGATGGATAAATGATGATGATTATTTTTACTTTATAATATTATTATATGAAATCCTAAGATGTGTTATTGTTATTATTTCCTTTATTATTTCAATTTGTATTTTCAATACGATGATAATAATTTCTTTGGGCAAAGTTTCTGTCAAAAAGGCCAAGATGAAGTATTGTTTCAGTTGATGAATTTTTCAGTCTGTTATTTTCTTCAAAAGTTTTTTAGAAGCAAAAAAAAACAAGTACTGAACTGAACTGTAATATTGGTCATCCTATATAGCAGTAAATGCTGAACAATCTTCTCCTCAAAGAAGAAGAGGATAATTAAACAAAAGACATTTTTCTACAAAATGATGCTGTGAATAATATGGCATTAAAATGTGAACCATGACAAAGTTATCAGGAAAATAGAAACAAAAGGAACTCTTACCGAAAGGGAGCAGAAATTTCTAGATAATAATGAGGAAACAGAGTTTAGATACTCTGACACTTAAAGAACGTACTGAAAGCAAGAGCAACAAAAGACAGCAGTGAGTAACCTGTCTAATGATCTAGTGTAAATGGTTGGCAGAACAGAGGTTAGGAGAGATAGACAAAACTTGCTAAGAATTACAAAGAACAGGAAATTGTGGAAATACTGAAGGGGCACTGCAGATAGAAAATGGAACCTGAATACATCTTTTTGAATGATATGTGCTTTTAGTTTTGCTCTGTACTTCTAACCTCTCTGCATAAACTATAAACATTTTGTTTACTAACTTAAAAAGTTTTTTCTAATTTAATCTTTTACTCAGTTTTTTTTTTTTTTTAAATAGGAGTAGATAGGTTTGCTTATTGCATGATTCACACTCTTTCCCTGCCTTTTGAACAGTCATTGATGTTTATTCCTTGTTTCCTGTTTAGGATTTGGTTTCCAGTTTCTTTTTCTAAAGTTTACTCATTTTCTTTCATTCCACATAACATCTTGCATCTTATATATAAGGCACTCTTTTCTATTTTTTGAACAGGAGTAGAGGTATATCTCCTGTTTCTTGTTTATAATTTGTTTTCCAGCTCCGTCTCCTAAAAGTGTCTCATTCTGTTTCACTTTCAGTAGAAAAGGGATGAATTCATCTCTTCTTGTTCCAGCTATGGATTAAATAGCCAGACAGATTGGGTTTTATAACCTTAGTTGGCAACCAGTAAACTGCAGAAAGAAGTGACAACCTACTACAGGAAAATTCTTCTGCCTAGTCAGCCCTTGAATCAAAAGAGACATGATCAGCCAAGCGTGCATTATGTGTGACACCTTGACTGACTGATCTGAATGTTCTCTGTGCATAATTATGTACCCCTTCATCCATGTACAAGGTCTGATTAAAAAGTATTGGGACTGGCACTATAAAAAGAAAATTACAAAACATAGCAACATAGCAATGTGGCAATTAATCTCCTTTGAAGTAGTCCCTTTCTGAAGCCACACATTTTATCCAGTATCATTTAAATTGATAGAAGCATTATTAGAGCTCTTTTTTGAGATAGCAGCTTTTCCATCATATTCTTTTAGATTTCCTTAACATCTGGAAATCGTGTTCCTTTCAATTGGGATTTGATTTTCGAAGAGGAAAAATGTTGCATGGGGTGTGATCTGGGGAATATGGCCGACTCTACACACTATTCTTTCAAGTGCTGCTGTAAACAATAGAAGTGAGAACATTATAACTTTGTGTGTATACATGACAGAATTTGAGGTTAATCAGTGACAAATGACTTCACTGTATACTTTAGCAGCATTACTGTAGCAAAAGTCTCAATACTTCTTGATCAGACCATGGATATGCTTGTAATAAAAAGATGAGACAATTAAATTACTTATGCCAAATACAGGTGGGAGATATTAAAATCAAGCAGGTACAAAAATTTAAATATCTGGGAAGTGTTATAACTGAAGACGGAAAGTATGACAGAGAGATCCAAAGGCGAATTGGCATGGTGAAGGACACATTCCAGAAGCTGAGTAATGAATTAAGACACAGGAAACTTTCAATAGAAACAATGAAGAGAGTACTAGATTGCTATGTGATGTCAGTTCTTTAATATGGCAGTGAATGTTGGACAATATCAACAAAGATGAAAGGAAAACTTGAAGCAGCTGAAATGTGTTTCTACAGAAGGATGCTGAGGATATTGTGGACTGAGCATGTGAGCAATGACAAGGTGTTGGAAAAAATGAAAACAAAAAGGAAATTAATACTGAGCATCAGGAAAAGACAACTGAAGTTCCTGGGACATGCAATGAGGAAGGAGGGCTTGGAGAACCTGATACTAACAGGCCAGATAGAGGGGAAAAGAGACAGAGAAAAGCAGCAGATAATGTATTTGAAGGGCCTGGGCAGGTGGATGACAGAAAGGGGGCTTCAAGATGTTACAGGAGAAAGCGTACTCAAAGCCACCAGAAATAGGGAGACGTGGAATGCCATGATCGCCTATGTCCTGAAAGGACAAGCAACATAGAAGAATATGATGACCATGGATCTTTTCAGTGGTAGAAAAATGTGCAAATTTTGTCACTAACTGAAATTTTCTTTCTTGAAAGTTTTTTCTCAAATTATGTTTTTTTTATTTTATCTTTTGCTGTAATAACTACTCTGCTTTTCATATTAAAGCTTATATTATGAAATTTTATGAGATGTGTTTCAATATTTGCTCTCCTCAAATGAGTTATATTTTTTAGATTTTAGGTTTTACTTAACCATTTTTGTTTTTATTATTATTTGTAACTATATAACAAAAAAAACAAATATTATTTATCTAGAATGTTATGAGATTATTCATATTATTGAAAATTATATTTTTCTTATTTTGCATTATATTTAGTCTTGTATTCTCATTTTTCAATATTTTCATTATTATAGTTGCTTGTAACTATATAAAAACTTCCAACAGTATTCATCTGCTATGGTCTTCAACTTTTCTTATATTACTGAGATCCTGAGATGAACTATTTCCCTTATTTCATGTTATACTTGGTTTTGTAGACTCATTATTCAATATCATTTCATTGTTTTTAACTATATAAAAGAACGTAGAGTATTTCCCATTTTAGGCTATTGCAATTTATAAGAATAACATCAAAATATTTACAAAATTCTTGATTTAATGAAATATTGATTTCTTCAAAAAAGGTTTGTAGAATATTTTTATCATTTTTCTTTTAAAATTGTGTGATTGGTTATTTTAGTGATATGAATATAAACAACATTATTATTGAATGTGGAGAAGGTGAGAGATCATAGTAAGAGAAAATTCTATTGGATGATAGATTAAAAGGAATTGAACCATTGGTTGGAAGGGTGTGGCATTATTCTTCAATCAAGAAATCATTTGCCAAATTAAAGCCTTGTTCTTGAAATTAGACTTATCTAATCAATGCTGATCAATAGTTACCTGACTATTTTACTATTGCTATATTGATAAGATGATAAGAACAAAAACTATTAAGTGTCTGCTTTGGCTGTACTCCTTAGTTGAACGGAAGGGAAAGGAATGGTCACTGACCTCTCATAAAAAAAAAAAAAAAAGAGAAGAAAAAATAAGAAATGTCATCTCCATCTGTCCACCTTTATTCCTGTTTGTGCAATCAATATTCTGTTATATCTTCAACTGAGCTAGTTGACTTTCACCCTCCCATCTTCTATTTTGCTCAAAGGAAAAAAAAATGTGATCTATTCAGATTTAGGTGAATATTATTGTTCCAATATTTGCACTTACTTGCTTAAGCCCATGGCTGCAATCAATACTCAAATGATTTGGTTTGGCTTCTTTTACTTGACAATTGTAGGTTTGTTTCCTGAGACATTTTTTTACTCTGTATTTTACTAAAAGATATCTATGCATAAGTATGTATGTGTGTGCATATATATATATATATATATGCAAATATATATACATATGCATACGTTTCTATATATAAGGTTGTTTGGCATGAATTTTTTTATTCATTTTAACAAAATAAACTGTAACAAATTCATAGGAAATTAATAAATCAGAATATTCCCTAGACTTCTATATATTTATTTTTTCTTTGGCAGAAAGTTGTCAGATCCTTTTCTAAAGAACTCTTCATTGAATTAAAATTCTTTCTTGAAAAGACATGGTTTAGATACTTGAAAAAATGGTAATCCATTTGAGATAAGTTGGATTGAATAGACAACATGTAATAAAATCTCCATTTTCAGTTTATCCAACTTTTATAATATTATTTTTGAAATAGGGAGGTGGCCATTATCATGTAACAAAATGACACTTTCTATTCACTAAAGTGGGTACTGGCTGCCTAAGTTTTAAATGCATTATATCAAGTCAGTTTACATATCTTATGTAGAAATATCTTCTTGCATGATTTGCAAACCAAAATTTTACTGTTTGTTCCCAATGCAGCATTTGTATTCCTCACAGTTTCAACGCCATTATATCTTGACTTCAAGTCACACAATTATAAAATGTGAAAGTCATGAGTGGAAAGGTTTTCAATATATTTGCCTAAAATAGAGAGGAAAATATATAAAATATCAGAAATATTTTACTGAATATAAATGAAAAAAATTCAGTTAAAATATATTTGAAAAAACTCAAAAAATATCAATTTCCAAAAAAATACTAGTGCTTTCTCACAGAGCAAGTATATATATATATATATATATATATATATATATATACACATACACTCAATTGAACAAGAAACCCACTACCACCATTCCTTCTTGGCCTACAGCCATGTGCGACACAAAAAATGGACCTGTCTAATTTTCTCTGTTTAACTCCATTCTGTTAATAATAATTTAAATGTTCTATGTTCACTGAACATTAAATGTTCATCCTTTGATAATGGCTTATGTAAGCCGAAAGCTCAGACCTGATAAAAAAGTCAACAATTATTGCGATTTCTTGTCGTCTTTCCATGACAACACTATCAAGCTAATCAGATCATACGAATGGATCTTACACAAAATAGACAGAACTTGTCTATATTATTCAATGAAACCTGTATTAATATATATATATTAATATTATATATATATACACACACACACACACAAACAAATACATATAGGCTGGTGCATACTACTCTTAAACTTCCTGACCAGGTGGACTCCAGACTGATTGGAGAACCATGATTACTAATATTCTGAGAAGGGTAATGATATTGATCTAGAGTTAGATAGAAACAGACTAACTTAAAACAGGTGCTCACCATCACAGGAAGTAGGCAGATTGAATTATGGGAAATTTTCAAAGAACAAGCAGAGGTTTGGTTATTTCAGAAGTGAACATTTTTCTTCTGTACATCATGTTTCTTCAGAACATGGTCGGTTATAGCTCTCTACAACATCCTATACTTTGTAGCTCTTGGCATTATTTGTCCTTTTACTATTCTCTTCCACTAATTCAAAAAATGATATCAAAGTTGAAGTTTTTCTTCATTGAACTTGTAGGAGGAACTTTGATATCCTTATAATATATATACTGGTACCACATTTGACATAAAACAAGAGAAGATAAGTTGTTCAATTTATGTCAACAAATTAAATTTCTTTCTGTAACACCAGGTAACATCTTTAATACTCAAAATGAATTGTTTTACAAGTGATGAGAATATATATTCATACACCCATGAATGTTAGATTGCAAATGAAACATAATTACAGACATTAAAATTCTTTAACAAAATATTCCAGTTAGTATATCTATAATGTAAGTGGATTTCTATTCTTGATAGGGAGCTCAAAAAAAAAAGTAAAACAAGAGAAATTGTCCCCCACCCACACACACATATCTGACTCCACCCAGTGAGGTGGTCTCTTCCCCAAAAAACTAAGATAATCATTTCAACAGTCACTAAGAATTTCAAGAAAAGAATCTATCTTAGCTCAGACCATAAATTTGAAATTTGAAATGTCACCAAGTTAAGATATCATTCTTCATGTCAGTAATTTACAAACATTCTCTTTTTTTTTTTGCTAATTTCACACAATGGTTACTTGATTTACTTCTGTTTTAATTTATTCATATATATATATATATATATATATATATATATATATTTTATTCAGATACTTTAATCCAAGCGGAAAAAGCAGGAAGGTAAATTCCAAAAACCCGATCCTAATTAATATTAAAATTTTATTTTAATATTAAAAAATGATACAGTAAGAGAGCCCCATGTAATAAAATATTACAGAGCAAATATAAATTAAATAGGATTAATTCAAGGATGTTGAATGACCATTTCAGTATGAAATCCCCACAGGGGATAACACATCATCTCAGCAACAAAAAAATCCTTTCTGAAACTGGAGAAAAAACTCCAGTTTCAGAAAGGATTTTTTTGTTGCTGAGATGATGTGTTATCCCCTGTGGGGATTTCATATCGAAATGGTCATTCAACATCCTTGAATTAATCCTACTTAATTTATATATATATATATATAATTCTACATCAATGAAACGTCTCAGGGTTTCATGCATCATGCAGTCATCAGGTGCAATTTTCAAATTGAGAGTTGAATAGATCTAAATTTAAGTTCACTCGATATTCATAGAAATTTAATCTTATAAAGTTAGGTCACTGCTTATTTTAATAACAATTAAAATTTTTTTTAAATATTCCAAGATTACATGTAGATAAAGCATTAAAATGAAAATTTAAAATTAAAAAGTGTTAAAATGCAGAAAGATGAAGTCAAAGGTGAGTAATTCATAATTATTAATAGTAATATCAGGGGGAAAAGAAAGAACGAAAGGTGAAAAGTCAGGGAGTGAGGAAGAAAGAGAGAAATAAACAAATGTAAAGAGGAATCTCTATCAATCTGGGCTGAAGAATTTAAGTATTTTTTCTATGGCAGCATGTGGTCATTAAATTGCTTTTTTGTTAAGTAACCCATCTCTTCAGCTCCATGCAACAGATGTTATATCTGTTCTATAGAGCTGAAAAGACAGGTTAGATAACCCACTGAAATGGCTATACTCCAAATGTAATATTTGAATTTATATGTGGAATAAATATTTGCTCTGTAAATGCAAATTCACATTGAGCTGTCCGTTAGATCAGTTTTAATGTTTAATCTGATATTGCTGGAATCCATTAGGTTTATTTACCAAATCTTTACTTCAGATTTATTACCACTACATATATATATATATATATATATATATATATATATATATATATGTAACTGTAAACTTGTATTTGAACACGTCTCGAAAAACCCACCGAGTATAAATGTGGAGGGGGAAAAAAATGGAAACAAAAAAAGAAATGAACTCAGCACTTGAACATTAGTCAAAGTACTAGTCAAAAGAAAAAACTTCGAGACGAGTAACCTAGCACGTAAAGCACTCAATACACTAGTAGAGCAAATAAATAAGTAAGAAGCTAACCTAGAGAGCCAATGAACCTACCAAGGTTTCACCAAATTGGATCTTCAGACCAACTTGCCCTGAAGATCCAATTTGGTGAAACCTTGGTAGGTTCGTTGGCTTTCTAGGTTAGCTTTTTATTTGTTTTTATATATATATATAAAGATTATCATTTTCTGTAGTGTTATTTTGTGTCTCTTATATAGCTGGATTTAATGAATTTGCTATATAACAGTTGATTTCTTTTAGTGATTTAGTGACTATGGTGTGAATTGTGATTAATATTTGATTTAAAAACATTTTTTTTATGAATAAAACTTTAGTCAAATCTAATCAAGTATTAACTTATTGAAATATATTCTATACAAGTATTATATCATATATTATATTATATCATATCATATATGATATAATATAATATATGATATTATATGATATTATATCATATATTATATGATATAATATAATATATGATATTATATGATATATTATATGATATATTATATGATATAATATGATATATTATATGATATAATATAATATATGATATAATATGATATATTATATGATATAATATAATATATGATATACTATGATATATTATATGATATAATATAATATATGATATTATATGATATATGATATAATATATGATATTATATGATATATGATATTATATGATATTATATGATATATGATATAATATATGATATTATATGATATATGATATTATATGATATTATATGATATATGATATTATATGATATTATATGATATATGATATTATATGATATATGATATAATATATGATATTAT
Source organism: Ascarosepion bandense (assembly GCA_037127315.1). Taxonomy (NCBI): domain Eukaryota; kingdom Metazoa; phylum Mollusca; class Cephalopoda; order Sepiida; family Sepiidae; genus Ascarosepion; species Ascarosepion bandense. The sequence continues at coordinate 2,910,775 of JBBBDQ010000364.1, forward strand.
ATTATATCATATATTATATACAAGGGTTAAAAGCTACTCAATTTAAAGGGTTACAGTTGAAATGATATATGATGAGTGAAGTGTATAAATTGAGTGGAAGAGTAAATCGGAGAAACTGGGAATTAAGAGTAAGCATAGATAATGATTGACCCTTGAGTTGAAGTGTCAAGATAAGGAAGCACCCAAATAAAAGTCTGATCCTCAAAGTGGCAGTTCCATAGAAAAAAGCTATCAGAATGAAACATCCTTTGGAATAGAGAGGGAATAAGGGTGATTCATTTCCATAAATGTGACATGGTGTGTCATAGCAGTCAAGATCTGAATTGCTGGAAGTAAAAAAATGGAACTTTTCAGAACATTTTTCATTGGAATATAAGGATAGACTAATATTTCATGTGTAGTAAAGAGATTGTTGAGTAGAAAGTAAATTATTCTCCAAAAGATTACAATAAAAATGAAAAAAATAGCTATTTTGGGCTTCCATAGAGTTAGGAATAATTTGATGTTATCTGATTTGCAACTGATATCAAAAGTGCTGTGATGATATTTAATGTTTGTTCAAATATTTTGAAAATATTGTCCTTCACCTTTTGGAATAAACTCATAAAGGCTATGTGGTAATTTTATATATGTACAGATGACTCAGCCAATTTTGAAACTTAAAAGATTAAACAAATTCCCCAAAACATACTTGCAAGTAATTAATGTTTGATTAACAAACAAGAAATGATCTCAGACTTTGCTAATATTGCAACGTTTATTCAGATAATCATGTGAAAATTTTAATTTAAAATGGCTAGATTTTTTTATTTCACCAGCAAGCAAAAAATGAAACTGAAAAAAAACATTAATAAAGAAACAAAAAGAAGCAGAAATAAAGAGAAAAATAATAAAAATAAAAGCAACAAAATAATTTTATCTTTGATATGATTGTGTCAAGATTGACAATAAGCTGAACAGCTTTTTACAGTGTGAGCAAGTATTGGAGAAGTGTTTACTAAAGTGCTTACTCATTTAGCCTTTTCTGCCTACATTTCAAGTATGCCGGTAGGGAGACATATGAACATATAAAGTGACGAATTAAAAATAGTGGTTTTATGTCTTTTCTAAAAACATTAGTGTGAATATGAAAAGGCTTAACTGAAATTAAAATTCCATACTTCATCAGTTTTATTTTACATTATTGTTTAAAAATGAAGTTGACGAGCCAAGTTAAAATTCAACCCTCATCCATGCTTTCTTTTTTTCCATAATTTTTTTTCTTTTTTAATAACCATATTTGCAAAAGCAAGGCATTTTATTGCCACTATTTTGCAGGGGGTTACATAGGAAAGTTATGAGAAAGAGTGACAGGTTATAAGGGGTGTCAGGAAATGGATAAGAGAAGGACGAGAATACTGATGAGAGTAAAGTGGATGGAGAAAGAAGCATGAGAGAGAGAGGATACAGCTTAGTGAGATAGGAGATGACTAATGACTTTACATTTAAATGTTTGGAGATTGTAGCTGTTGGGAAAGCAAGTAAATGGAAGGGAATTCTACAGAAAGGAAGTGCAAGAAAAGAAGCTACTGGAGTAGAATTTGCATTTACAATTTATTGGTTTCACAGTAAAAGGGTAGGACCTAGTTGCTAATCTTGTGGCTAAAGTAAATTTATATATCGGGGGCACCAGTGAGCTAAGTTCATTGGAGCAGAAGCCATAAAAGTATTTGAAGAAAAGACACAGGGAAGCTACATTGTGCTGGTGAGTAAGTGACTGTATTTGAGCTGCCAAGTCAGGATCTATCACATTACAGAATCTCTGTTGGATTTTGTCAAGGATACCTAGGTGGATAGCAGGAGCACCCGACCAGATATGGCAGCAGTATTCAATGCACGGGCAGATGGTAGATTGATATATATGCAGGATTGTTTCAGGCAGAAAAATAATATTCCCCTGAAAGGAATAACTCTATATTTTTTTCTTAATAGTCTTTATTTTTTGTTTGTCAACATTCACAATACAAGCTTGTTCACTTTTTTTTTTTGGTTTTTTATCCAAAGGTTCACCATATACAAGGTTCGAGAGTTAGACAAAATAGAGGATTATTAAATGGGATGTAAAAAGAAGGTGATAAGAAGCAAATACGCAAAGATAGAAAGGGGCATAAGACAAGGATGTGTTTTTTACCAGATCTATTCAACTTGTACAGCAGGACTATTTTGAGAACCCTAGATGTTATGCCAGGATTTGTCATGGGAAGTATGAACAACACATGGTACACAGATGATACAGTGTTGATAACAAACACAGAAAGGAAACTACAAAACCTCCTACAGAATGTAGCTGAAGAAAGTGACAAGGACTACAAATAAACTGCAAGAAAACCGAATACATGGTCATCAGCAAAAACAGCAGCCCAAAATGCCAAATACAGGTGGGGGAATACTAAAATCATGCTGTTCTAACAAAAGACAGAAAGTGTGATGCAGAAATTTGAAGGCAAGTCGGTGTGGTAAATAATGCATTCCAGAAGCTGAGTTGAGTATTAAGAAAAGGAAAATTTTGCTAGAAACAAAGAAAAGAGTACTAGATTGCTATGTGATATCAGTTCTTCAATATGGCAATGAATGCTAAACAGTATTGTCAAAGATGAAAGAAAAACTTAAAGCAACTGAAATGTGGTTCTATAAAAGAATGCTGCAGATAGGGACTGAGTATGTGAGCAATGATAAGGTTTTGGAAAGAATAGAAACAAAAAGGAAATTAATTTTGAGCATCAGGAAGAGACAACTGAAGTTCCTGGGACATGCAATGAGGAAGGAGGGCTTGGAGAACCTGATACTAACAGGCCAGACAGAATAAAAAAGAAACAGGGAAAGAAGCAGATAACATATTTGAAGGGCTTGAGCAGGTGGATGACAGATTGTGGGTTGTGTGGTGTTACAGGAGAAAGCATACTAAGAGCCACCAGGGATAGGGAGATGTGAAACGCCATGACCGCCTACATCCTGAAAGGACAAGGCACATAGAAGATAAGAAGTGAGGTTTATGAGGATAAGGCAGGCAGATAGCATTTGTTTCTTAATTTGAAGCTCTAGCAACCTAATGCTTTATTATACACAGCAAATTTCAACATAATCTCCTTCATTGTAAATGCACTTAAATCAGTGGTGAAAATTAATCACACAGAAACTTTAAGATCAAAATTGTATTGATTGTTTCAAGATAGGGATGTATTGATCCACCCACATATAAACACACACACACATGTATACATACACATGATTTTTTTTATCCATTTCTCGATGTTCCCAAGTACTTTGAATCTCTTTCCAAGATAATCTTCAAGGGTGTAAGTTGTGGTAACAAAAAATATCTGCAAAACTGTGTTACTAAAAATTATTGTAAATTTCTTCTTGCTTCAAATGTAACGGTTGACAAATTGCTTAGTGTTCATTAAAAAATTATCCACAATGGAATTTTTTTATATTGTAATGTCATGGTCATGCATGTATTAAAGCATGAAAACATTGTTCTTTTTGGAAACATTTTAGAACATTACTACAATGTTCATAGCTGATCCTATTAATTGATGGCTTAAGTTTTTTAATGAATATTGCCTTGAGGATCTGTAGTTTGCTTTTATTGTTTTCTTGGTAAAGGATAGTTGTGTTATTGGTCATTATTTTTTATATTGTGAATGTAGACAGGAATGCTATTGTAAATGTCTAGTAATTAATGAATGGTCAGATATGTGTCATGTAAGATATCTTGTTAATGTAGTTGTTGTAAATCCAACATATATATTTGTTTTTTGTTGGAAATACATTAATCCAAAGGACCTTTTGAAATGATACACAATGTTGATTTTATGTAATACATCAGTTGATGGGAAGGAGTTATTATTGATAATTAAATTAGTAGAATTGTATTTTTTAAACAGACTATGGTATTTCCACAAAAGATCCAAAATATATCACTCAATTTTTGCAACCAGATGAATGATAACTACAAACAGGATAAAAAAAATCTCATTTGTATTAATATATCTCCCATGGATCTTAATAAAAAATTAAAATTAATAATATAAAAATGCTATATAAATGCTCGATTTAACTACATCATGAAGACGTCTAACCATTTATACATTTCTAGATATCTACAACAACAGCTGTCTACATTCACAACAAAAGCAAACTACAGATCCTTGAGGCAATATTCATGAAAAAACTTAAGCATTCAATTAATAAAATCAGCTATAAATACTGTCATAATGTTCTAAAATGTTTATAAAAAAAATTTTTTTTCATGCTTTAAAGCATGCATGATCATGATATTACAACATAAAAAATTCCATTGTGGATAATTTTCATGTTCTAATGAACTCTAAACAATTTCTCAACCATTACATTTGATGCAAGAAGAAAAGAAATGGATATATCTTATGTGCCCTGTTCACAGCCCCCATATACCTCCATCCAGGTCTCTGTTCTGCAGATGCCACTCAGGCATCCCTGAATTTTGACCAAATAGTAGGGTACTTTCTTTTTTTTTTCTAATCATATCACCCTGAGCAAGGCAGTAACACTACTGATGTGCAGGGGGCTACAGGAGAGTGAACAGAAGGACAAATCAGTTAGAAAGGATTAAGAGAAAGATGGGAATACAGGTGTGATGATATTTGCGAAGGTGGAGAGAAAGGAAAGGATCTACGTGTCGGTGTGGAAAGAACTCGGGTCAAGTAGTTAAGAGATGAGTATTGACCTTACATTTGAATTCCTGAAGGTTGTAGCCATCAGGAAAGTGAGAATAAGGAAGCGAGTTCCACAGGCAGAAAGTATGAGAAAAAAAGCTGCAGGAGTAGAACTACCTTTATTTAAGAGATAAACAGATGCCCATTATATATATATATATATATATATATATATATATATATATATATAATTAAAAAAATTAATTAAAAAGCAGATCTAATTATAAGATTATATTATGCTCTACAATATTTATTGTATTGAGAACTTTTTAAAAAAAGTAAATGCCAAAGAAATCGGAATTGTAAAATTGTTGGTTTTCTTTACCTGGATATATATATATATATATGGATATTCTAATATGAACATTTCTAATATGAACATTTGTAAAATTGAAAAATATGAACATTTCTAATATGAACAATTGTAAAATTGTTGGTTTTCTTTACCTGGATATATATATATATATATATATATATATATGGATATTCTAATATGAACATTTCAGAGTGTGTACCAATCTGAGGACAGTGCAGAGGATTCAGAAAGAATTGGAGGAATCTAATGATGATTATGAAGGTGTTTAGAGTGATCACTAAACCTCCATTTATCTTCTCACAGGGCCTCAGACTCAATACATAGTCATATATCAAATGCTTTGAGGAGGTAGTGCTGTCTTGGTCAAGAGGGTGGCTGCTGGAAGATCCTATGTCTGCTACATGACTCAGAATAATACCACACTATAATGAGAACATCAGACAATTTCTGACCACATCATCTCTTCCATGTGGCCACATAACTCCCTAGATTACAACCCCCATAGTCATTATGTGTGGGGTGCAGTTGAGCTAGAGACAACAAAATTCCTGGTAACACCTTAAATGAGATGAAGGCAAGTACTATGGCTGAATTTACTAACTTAAATAAAGAAACCATCCAGAAGAGAGATAGGAAATAGTGAAGCTGTCTGGAGGCTGTGGTTGAAACCAGTGGCAATTTTATTGAATAAATTTGCTTGTTAGTATTTCAAGATATACGTGAAATTTTTGGTAAATATATAACAATGAGATGTCAGTGTTATTTTAATTTTTGTGTAAGTTAGACAATAATTTATTCACTAAAGCCTATATATATATATATATATATATATATATATATATGTGTGTGTGTGTGTGTGTAGAAAAGACAAAAAGAAAAAAATTATCTTAGCTGACATGTTTCATCCTCTGAGGGATTTATCAAGGCAATGGAAAACAAAAAACACCAAGATGAGTTTTCCTTTTGTTTTTATACATATTTTCTGTTTACATATCCACCGTATTTTAAACTATATACATATATATATATATATATATATATATATATACACACACACACACAGAGTCTAATTCAATCCCCAACATCATTTGGTTAATACCAATTATACTGTGAAAACTTTAACTTTGACTTACAGTATACTATCTGATATTGTGTATATTCATGCAAAATTACACAAAGAATTTTATCAGTTTATTTTCAATATCATAAATGTTAAACTATTTTGCAACTTTCTGATGGTTTAATATTTTGTATTATTAAGAAATTTATAAGGGGAAATGCATTTGTCTGTGAAAATTAATATATTAACAAAACTTATTGCAATAGAATTATTTCACAATTCCTACACAGCCCTCCAATGTATGAATATGAATCTTTAGATTTATACACTCAAATATCCACTTATATAAAATGTCCCCTTTAGTTTCTGAAATTCATTTAACATTACATATGTGTATATTTAAACCAAACAAAGGAAATTCATATCTAAAAGTAAAAGTGCATTCAATATCGGAATTAATTTTTTCTAACCAGTCGTTTGGTTTGCTTGAGAGCATTTTATATGATAAAACATTCCATTTTGAAATTTAAATGAATTAGGATTGATTGCATACCTGCTGACATGACAGATTTACAATGTGAAAACCTGCATTTTGATTTGTTTGCATGCATCGATTCCTGAATTAGTTCTTGCTAGTCTAAACATTCAAGCTAAATTTTCTGTTTTGATGATCATTTTTATGTTTATTTCCAAGTATTTTCCTAACATTTTCAAGCCTTTTAAAATTTTCTGAGTTTTTTTTTTTTTAAATACACATACATATTTTCTATACAGAGTCATTGGTCACATCATTAGATATACTCTTTTATTATCAGTTTGAACCCACGTTTGCCTTTAGAACAGCCTTATATCTGGTTTGTGTGGATTCAACATTGTTCTTAATCCATTTTTTGGAATTTGGATACATATTCTTCATACAATATTGAATATTTCCATTAATTTGGTTGGCTGCACATCCAGGATTCAAATTTTTATTTTCACTACGTCCTAAAGGTGCTCTATAGAACTGAGATTTGCTGACTATTTTAACAGAGAAAACTTATTGCTTTGAGCATAAATACATAATTTATTTATCATACTAGCACTTGTATATGAATCAACACTTTTTATTACTATACTGGTAAGTGCACACACACATATTTATATATAAAAGTATACTCAGTATAATCTAAAGAAAAGTACAGTAAAAGAATAAAGACAAGAGAAAAACATGACTTTTCTTACCTATGCATTTTGTTCCTTGAGTTGAAATAAATTTTATTTTAAACAAGATATCTGTAAAGAAATATTGTTAGCTATTAGAAAACATGCACATAAATATTCATAAGATTAACTGAATTTATTAAAAATTTAAAAAGCATCATAGTTCTTGTTTGAAAAGATTATTTCATTTTTTTTAGGTGTAGTATAATGTTAAGAGATATTAAAAAGAGACAAAAATTAACCGTTTTCTTTGAATTTTAAAAAAATATTTTTGTTGTGTATGTTGATCTGGGAAAGTATTGTTTCCATTAGGAAAGGTGAGATTAGAAGAAAAACAGGGCATAGATTTTTCCTTGTCTTCTTTATTTATTTTAATTATTTTGAAATCTTTAACTTTTTTTTTTTTTTGTTCTCAATTGGAGTAGATACTTAACTATCGCCCGGTTCACACTCCACCCACACCTGTTGGACGGGTGAAGAGGCTCATCCCTTGTTTCCTGTTTGGGATGCGGTTTCCGGTTTTTCTCCTTTCTAATCTTACTGTTTTTTTTTTTGTTTTTTTTCAATTGGAGTAGATAGACTAAACTATCGCCCGGTTCACACTCCACCCACGTCTATTGAACAGGTGGAGAGGCTTATCCCTTGTTTCTTGTTTAGGATGCGGTTTCCGGTTTTTCTTTTCTAATCTTCTCGCTGTTTTTTCAATTGGAGTAGATAGACTAAACTATCGCCCGGTTCACACTCCACCCACGTCTATTGAACAGGTGAAGAGGCTCATCCCTTGTTTCCTGTTTAGGATGCGGTTTCCTGTTTTTCTCTTTTCTAATCTTCTCACTCTTATGTAGCCCCCTGCACATCAGTGGCGTTACCGCCTTGCTTGGGGTGATATGATTAAAAAAAAAAAAAAAATATATATATATATATATATAAAAGATATAAAACTAAGCAACCTAAGATGTGATGTATATTGAATATTAATTCACATGGGTAAATGCATATGTACACACAGAATATGATTTTGTACAAAAGTTCCCATAATTCAATTTTGTAAATTAGAGATTCAGTTGGAAACTGTTCTTTCTAGAAACTTGGATACAGCAAATTAACGGTCTTATATATAATTCTGGATGCTCTTAATCAAAAATGACACACTCCAGTCCTTCACTCACTGAAACATTATCAAAGATTATGAAAAATATTAGTATTATTATAAAAGCATAGTTATAGATGAAATGAAAAATGTTCTACAGTATATGTGGCCTCCCTCTGTCTCTTCTATAAATACTTTCATGGCTTCTGCTCGGATGAGCTTAAGTCACTGATGCCTCCTCAACAGGTGTTTACCCGTTCAACCAGACTGGCAACTGGGTCCCACCCATTCACAGTCAGGTTAGCCAAACGCAGACGACAATTCTACTCCTGCAGCTTCCTCTCTCGCACTTCCCGCCTGTGGAACTCACTCCCGTATTCTTGCTTTCCTGACGGCTACGACCTCCAGAAATTTAAAAGCAAAGTTAATACTCACCTACTAACCACTGGCCTCTAGCTCTCTCCCCTCCCCTGTATAACCTTCCCTTTCTCTCCGCCCATGTACCTGTCATTGCACCTGCTTTCTCAGTTTTCTATTGTTCCTTTCTAACTAGCTTGTACTCCTCACTCTTTTCTAATTAATCTTTCTACATTTATGTAACCCCCTGCACATCAGTGGCGTTTCTGCCTTGCTCGGGGTGAAATGATTAAAAAAAAAAAAAAAAGTTTTAACAAATGTCTAAGGGGTGCAGAGAATTACAAAACATTGATAACAATTTTATATTAAAAAAAAATTGAAGATACAAGGGCACTTAACACTTTACATTTCAAATTAAAACTTTTTAAAAAATTTTGTGTCTATTATATCTTGTTGCATAAACTAACCAAAACCTCATTCTGTTTTCCATTTTATTTTTATTGGTATTTTGTTAGGAAAAAAGACATATAGTAAAATCCTGACTATATAGTTAGTAGACTGTTAAAGACTGAGTAGTTAATAATTTTTCAATACGTTTTCACCTTAATATATTACTTCCTTAATTAAAAATGCATTCTTTATGTTGAAATTATTGCTACATGACAAATAATTATTGCTACATGACAAATAATTATTGCTACATGACAAATAATTATTGCTACATGACAAATATTATGACAAATAACTAATGCACTGAGTTCAGGCACGTGCTACAAATGGCTTCTGTAATGTTCTACATAGGGTATCTTTCTATAATTCTAGATCTTCTAAAAATGTTTGACTACTTGAAATCAGGTACTCTTCTACCTCATGTTTTAAAGATTGTCTAATGTGAAAATTTAGTTCAAGCAACAAGTCACTAACAGTCACTAAAATGCTCAGATGAATTGTCTTCTTTAGTTCTACTAATTCTAATCTATACTGTTCTGACACAACATGCTACTTCCACAAGATTTAATCATCCTCATCGTGCCTGTATTTTAAATCTAAGAAGAAAGTTCCACTCAGAGAGGTCAATCAATATCTATCCTCTTTATCCTCATCCGGCACAATGTGGCTTCCCTATGTCTCTTCTGCAAATACTTTCATGGCTTCTGTTCAGATGACCTTAGCTCACTGGTACCCAGGGCCATAGCTGGTGCTAAAAAAACACCAGGCACAGAGGAAATTGCCTGGATTTATTAGTTGACAATGTGATGACGTCATCAGTGTCATCTGTTTCCTGAAACTATGAGTTTTGCAGATTTTTTTGGCTATTCCAATGGAGATTAGACATAGGACGTGAACAAAAGCAGGAAATCGGTTTCGGACTTTCTGAGTATAACCAGTCTTTTCTCTCAAAATTAATAAATAAACAAACAGATTTTTTACTGTCTTCATTCAGATGTTTTCTTTGTTTTTTTTTTCTTTCTTTCTTCATGAATTGTTTAGTTTGATTTCTGACGAAGACATTTTTCCTTGCCCGGATTTTCACTATGATTGCACGGATCAGCCCGGACGCATGCCCGGTAGTTAGATACGGCCATGCTGGTACCCCCTATATATGAATTTACTTGAGCCACAAGATTAGCAACTAGGTCCCACCATTTTACTGTGAAACCATTAAATTGTAAATGCAAATTCTACCCCAACAGCTTCTTTTCTTGCACTTCCCACCTGTGGAATTCCTTTTCATTTACTTGCTTTCCCGACAGCTACAATCTTCAAGAATTTAAATATAAAGTCATTAGTCATCTCCTATCTCACTAACCTGCATCCTCTCTCTCTCTCATGCTCTCTTCTCCATCCACTCCACTCTCATCAGTATTCTCATCCTTCTCTTAGTCTCTTCCTGACACTCCCTGTGACCTATCATTCTTTCTCATAACTAACTTCCTATAAAACCTTCTGCTCAACAGTGGCAGCAATATGCCTTGCTTGGAGTGACATGATTATGAAAAAAAATCTCTTTCTTTCATTCATATCACACATCGTTCATCATAATTATTTTAACAATAATCTCCTATGCTAATGGCTCTCAAGTCTTATATTGAGTGAACTTTAATATATGAGAAAATACTTTCTGAATTCTACCAATAATTTAAGTAATATTGAAGTTTAAAATAATTGCCAGAATCCCAATACCTGTATCTGTCATTTTTCTTCTACATCAGCCTAAGTATAAGTGTCCTTTTTGTTTCAATTTTAACCAAAACTTTGTCATTGCTCACATATTCAGTTCATGGTATTCTCAGCATCCTGTTTTGCTTGCTAAAGTTTCTTCTTCATTTGTGATGGGATTGTCCAACATTCCCTTCCATACAGAAGGACTAATATGATATAACTCCAGTACTCCCTTCTTTGTTTCTAATTTTGTATTTTCTTTATTCTTTACTTAATTTTTTCTAAGGTATTTTTTGTCATATTTTCCATTCACTGCTAAAACACTTCCATGATAGATTTATGCACTTGATTGATTTTAGTGTCTCTAATTCATAGTTCACATCTAGGATTATTTCTTTTTCTGACAACTGTGCATTCTATCTTATTATAATAGATTTCTGGTCCTTTCTTCTTGCTTTCTTTTACTTAGTACATTCTGTAAGAGAGCCTGTGGTTTTCTTTTCATGCCTGCTATCAACACTGCATCATCTGCCTATCTTATGTTAAGATTGTGACTGCCAATAATGAATCCTGGTATGACTTCAAATTCACTGAGAATTACCTAAGACATAGGAAGATATATGAAGAGAGTTATGATATATCAATAATAATAATAATAATATTGTTCATGGATACTTTTATATATGAAAAAAGCTTTGAAGTAAAGGTCTGCAAAATATCCAAATATATATTGTATAGGATTTCTGAGCATTTTTGAAGCCTCATAAAGATTAGAAACAAAAGTTACATGAAAGAAAAACTTCAGAAAAGATCATAAAATAAACACAGAAATGTTAACAGATGAAAATGAACAGATTGAGGTAAATATATACATGAGTCTCAAGACCTTGAAATAATTTTTCATACTTAGAAGAATTTTTTTCAACACACCATGCACTTTTAGTTATTGGTAAAATTGATTTCAACGCTCACCAATCAAAATGATGTGATTGAGTCTAAATAAAGAAGTCAAAATAAAAGGCTCATGAAATATCTCAGAAGGAAAAAGTATCATTCAGAATTCTGTTTATAAAAAAGTACTGGAAATTTTCATAGCCACAAAAATAATTTGTAAGAATTACTTCTTTTGCCATTTCTTTGATTTGAATTGTTCAGTTTATAATTCGCGTATCTTTTTTTTAATAAAAGACAAGATCAAAGTAAAAATTATTTACCTGGGGGAAATCAATTGTAGTTAGAAATATATTTTTCAACCTATAAGATGCATTTGTTCCCAAAATGTTCTGAATATTACACTACATTCAATGTTCAGTAATATTGATAGAAGGCTAAGTTACTCCGGATTGTTATGTACAATAAATACATGATAAAAAATGGTAAGTTTTTTCCAAAATGCTTTTGTAATAATGGTATATATTTTATATTACGGAATATTCATTTTTTTGAAAAGGGACTCAGTAAGATAAGCTAATTGTATACTTAAAATCTTATGCTTTAATTGATTTACTATTGTATGTTTTAGTTTTGTTTGTAAACTAAAATTCAGTTATGACTTGTAACTTTCACATTTAAGTAAATTATTTTATATACATATGTACATATATAAACACAAACTTATAACTATACACGTTTCAAAAAACCTTCCGTGAATCTACATGGAAGGAAAAAATGGTTGTAAAAAAAAACAGCTAAGCACATGAACATCAGCCAAAGAGATTCGGACCGAGTCAGCACGTAGTCCAATGAAAAAACCTGAGACAAGTAATCAACTAACAAAAAAGTGCTCAATACTAAAGCAGAGCAGAATAAGTAAAGTGTACCTAGTGAGCCAACAAACCCACCAAGGTTTTCATTTCACCTAAGTGGATCGTCAGGGTTACTGCTTAGGTGAAACTTTGGTATATTTATTAGCTCACTAGGTATACTTATGTGTGTAAATATATATATATATATATATATATATATATATATATATATATATATATATACTTGGCATTGTTCAGACTGTTGTCCTCATCCTTATTTTCATATTCACAATGTTTTATCCATTCTACACTGACCTTCTTCAGGTAACTGGAACTTCAAACTGAACCTGTTATTTCAATCACTGGAGTATATTGTTCTTGTTCTATAAGTTATGCTACTTCCATATGTCTTAGTTATCTATATTTAACTCAAAAGGCTCTCTTACAGAATGTACTAAGTAAAAGAAAGCAAGAAGAAAGGATCAGAAATCTATTATAATAAGATAGAATGCACAGTTGTCAGAAAAAGAAATAATCCTAGATGTGAACTATGAATTAGAGACACTAAAATCCAGTGGATAAAAGTGTAGGTTGGATTCTGTGAGTTGACTCAGAGTTGTGAGTTCAATACCAAGCAAGAGTAGTGGCAAAGAAAAACTTGAGAAAATGTTCATGCACATTTTAAAAAGTTAAAAATATAAAATGGCAACAATTTACCTATCACACTCTGTATATACACATATACACAACAAATATTGAGAGTTAAAAAAATTATATTTAAAATTCAAAGCATCATCATCTTCTATATGGTGCATCCTTCAGGAAGTTGGCAGTCATGGATTTTCACAATTTTCATGTGCAGCTCTTAATAAATTGTCTTTTTGTTATCTCACCTAAACTCTGTTCCACAATTGACTTACTCAAACTCTTCAGGTAGGTTATACATTGTTTTCCTCTGTTCCACCTGCCTTTAATCTGTCTTGTTAGTTTTCTTTACATGTTATGTGACTAAGTATAAGTATCCTTTTTGTTTCTATTTTCTCTAAAACTTCATTGTTGCTTAGTCCATGGTATTCTTAGCATCCTTCTGTAGAACCACATTTCTGTTGCTTCAAGTCTCTTTATCTGTGAGGAGATTGTCCAGTATTCACTGACATATGGAGCATTGCTTTTCATAAAATCAAACTAAAAAATCTTTTGTAGACTAAACCTGTGCTTTTTACAAAGAGAAAATCTTGTGCAAAAATGTAGGTTTGCAAAGTTTCAGCTTGTAATTTTTATCTGGAGAAAATGTTTGATATTTTTTATAACACAGGATATACTTTCTGATATATCCATCTTAAAAAGTGTGCTGTGTTTGAAGATATCTACTGTTTCTCTTTCGGTCGAAAAAAAAAGATTATGATTCCTGTATTGAAGTTCATCTTTACAAAGAAAAATTGCCATTTTTTTTTAACTCATAATCATTGAGACTTGCAAAATGAAATAGAGTGAACTTGATTTTCACATTCAGTGAACAATTTTTTTTCTGATAGAAATGAAATGCTTTTTATTCACCAGTAAGAAGAAAACATTGTTTGCAACATTCATTCTTCTGAGTTGGTTAGCTCAAAAGCAATGAAAAAATGTGCTTTTTAGACCTGCGCAAATGAACATCACTCAAGAATTTGTATGAATTTATTCTGAGCACATATATTTGTGCATGGTCTTAAGCTTTTTGGGTATTTACAGATAAAAATGATTTAATTCTACAGAATTAAATATATGTGTGACTTATAGTTTCAGTCTTCGAAATGAGTTCATAAAATCTATCTGGATACTTTCACTGCAGTAGATAAGTAGATTGATACTGCTTTTTTTCTTCTTTCTTTGTTATAAACTAGTTTTACTTTCAGTGCTTGTTGACCCTTCTTTCATAATTGATTTTAGTTTTTTTTTTTTGTTTTTTTTTTACTCCTTTTTTTCTTTATCCTGTCCTGGCTCCATCTCTCTTCCATTATCTAATTTTAAATTTAGGCCCAGCTTCTTTGGATCTTTCACTTTTTGCGGCAGATTTTCTATTATTATAATGTGGGATATTTAACAATAAAAGTGATAAAAAACATAAACAGTAATAAAAAGAAATGAAATCAAATAGGCTATACATTAAAAATATATTTTTTAAAAATTATTTTACATTTCAGCTTCCCCTTTTCTTTCATGTACATGTATAATATCCTCAACCGCCTTTATTCCAATGAATTCCTAAAGTACAAAATATGTCAAATGAAAAGTATCATAAATTTTTTAAATCGTTCTTACTATATAAAAAAAATTATAATTTCCCCATCTTTTTCTCTCTCTCTCTCTCTCTCTCTCTCTATCTAACTAATATATATATATATATATATATATATATATGTGTGTGTGTGTGTGATGAGCTATGATACAGCAAAATAATTCTGTCTGCAGATGACACTATATATATATATATTTGTTTATCTGTATTTTTCTACTGTTTTTTAGTTTTAATTTTCCTATTTTGTTTCCATCAAATTATTCGTCTTTCAAGTCAATATTAGCTGATATTTTTGTTTTTTTATTTCAATAGACATCTCTCTTAATTATTTTTTGTTTATTTTTATGTCTTTTCCTTTGAATTTTTCTTATTCCTTTTTTTAATGATGAGTAGTTCATTTTTTCATTATTTTTATGTTTTCATTTAATTCTACTTTTTATTCATTTTTGAAATATTTTGTTTTATTTTTGTTTAAATAATGACCTTTGCATTTTGATATATATTTTTTTAATATTTGATAATTTTAAAAAAAAAGTATGAATCCATTTTTCTAATGATATTCACCTGCTTTTTTTTCAAACTATTTTTTACATTCAAAAGAAAACATTATGCTTGATGATTCATAACCCACAGTGATTTTGATATGCCAAAAGCCTGTATTTGTGTATTACTCACTTAGTATATTTCTTTTTAAACCTGTTTTCTCAATTCCTTTGTGCTAGTGATTGAAATTTATCTTTCAAAATTGATTTTCTTTTTCCTTTCTTGTTTTTTTTTTTAGACTCAAATATAGCATCTTCTCAGTAGAGTTTGATTCCAACAAAAACTGAAAAGAAAGATTTGCAGCTGATATTTCAGGGACTTTTCCTAGCAATCTCTGTTATTATATTGAATATAAGTATACCTGTAATTATATTCATTCACTGCATTTCCTTTTGAAATCGTTTATAAAACCTTTATTTTTTTAAAACCCCTTTTTGTTATCATAATAATCAGGAAACGTTTCCTTCAAATTTGGATTGACAATAAAGGAAAAAAATCGTTTTCCATTGTAACAGAAGATTTTATCAGTAGTACAACTACCTATAATAATATTATTATTATTACTATTGTTCACTGAAAAACCAAATAAAATTTGTAATAGTATAATACATATCAAAAGTTTTGAATAAAGAAGATGGTTTTTATTAGTTCTTATTTCTTTAGTTTCTTTACATATGACACTACCATTTACTCTCATCTCAGTTGGAAATCTGCCAAGACTGACAAAGTAAATTTGCTTGCCACTCTTGAAACAGACCTCCAATCAGTGGTTAACTGGGGCAGGAAATGGCTTGTAAATTTTAATGCCTTCAAAACAAAACTGCTCTCCTTTTAACCACCACAGAGAAACTTTTCTACTAGCCATCAGTATGGCTGATACATGTCTCCTTGAGAGCAATGCACTGTGTCTCCTTGGCCTCACTTTTTCAATCAACCTGAAGTGAAATGAATATATCAGATATATAGCTGCATTTACTGCTAAGAAGGTTGGGTTATAGCGGGTTGCTTATTTATTCTTTTCTGTTAGTAGTGGAGAGTACATTCTAGTGAAGGGTAGTTGTATACTGTATTTGGCCTTGTTGTAGATAGCCCACTATAAGTCATAAATAAAGATTATAAACCAAGAAAAGCAAATTGAATTGAAAGATAACATTTTATATATAACACATATCAATTCATGTTTTTACAATTGAAGTAATACATGAAATATAGGTCTAATGGAGGTTAAAATGTTTATGGCAATAAAATGCTGTAATAGAATTAATGCTTAGGAATTTGGGAGTGTGTAAGTAAGGAAGGTCTTTGATGTATTTGCTCCTTAGGTCAGTAAGTAGTGTTTGAGGCAGGGAAGAAGGAAAGAGGTAAGGGAGGCGAGCGTAGTGGCTAGACACTAATTACTCTCTTCTCCTCGAGTTGGTCTGCCTGTCAATGCTTTCTGTATCCACTTTTTATATCTTCTTTTTGGATCACAGCAGCTCATTTGGGATTTCACACTTGTATTTGGTTCTGGGCTTCCCATTGGCTGATAAATATAATTCGCGTAGGCTCGTGAACTGGAAATTTAATATTTTATTAATTTTTAGTTTTCGACCGGAACATCTGCGCAGAGCCAGCGGCGCAGCGATGACTTTTGGTTATTGCCTTTTGGTTGTGAAAGTGCAAGCATCCAGTCCATCGCTTTTGCTCGGTATCATCACAGGGACTCTGTGTCAGGCCAGAATGTTTTTCTCATTAGTATCCATCTTGCACATTTATAAATCTACCGTTCATCTGCACATTGAATAATTTTACCATATCTGGTCAGGTGCCATTGTCAGTCAGTTCTGACTTGGCACCTTGACTTCAGTCACATTCTCACCAACATGACGTAGTTTCTCTCTGCCTTTTCTACAAATATTTTCATGGCAACTGCTCCGACAAGCTTTTTCCCTGGTTTCCCAATCACATGAATTTAAACATGCTACTAAATAGTCATCTAAATCCCACCCTTTTACCAATGAAATAGTTAAACATAACTGCCACTTCTACTCCAACAGTTTCTTTTCTTACACTTCCCATCTGTGGAACTCTCTTTCATTTACTTGCTTTCTTGATAGCTACAATCTCCAAAAATTTAATTGCAGGATCAATTGCCATCTTTTGCCTTCTTGAACCCTGTTCATCTTTTATTTTTTCTTCAATACCCCCAATACCCAGTCTTTTCTCTCACTGCAACACCCTGTACACTAATAGTGTCTGTGTGTGTTCATTAATAATAAGAATCAGTTATGTAAGCAATTGTATGTATAACCAGAAACTAATCATTTAATAAATTTGTTATATTATTACATGCATACAAAAAAATTATTTCATATTTTCATGAAATATTGTACTCAGATATTAATTTAACATGTGATGGATGGATCTTTGGATGGATCCATCCATCCATCCCTCCCTCCCTCCCAGATAAAAATAACAAGAGCAAGGCCTTGTATCATTTGCACATTTACAATAAAGCCATCAAAAGCCTCATTAAGTACCTTCTACCTTGGGTGGCTCTTGGACTAGTGTTATTTTAACATTTTTTTATGTAAAGATTAGTCAAGATATTATCTATATCAACCAGATGCCAAATTGAAAAAAATCCTGTAAATATGTGGAGTGGTGTTATGGATAGCCACTTAGAATGAGAAATCTGAAAGTAGAGTTTGAATTCCAGTTAGGTTTGTTACATTTATTTATGTGCAAATGTTTTTTTAAAAGGTATAAATCCACTAATTCTCTCTCCAGCTATGGGTTAAACAGTAGGATTTGAATCTGGAAAAATCATTGTTATTTACAAAAGTTCTTAATACAATATTCTCTCTTGAATTAAAAAAATGGTTCTTTCAATCTAAAATAAATTTGGATTTAAATAATCAAAAAAAGGGTTGGTAAGTCATAAAAATAAATCAGTATATCTTGGTAAATGAAATTAGATCTTTCGTAGTCTTTAAAGCATTGGTAAATGATAATATGAGCAGTAGTAGTTAAAAACTTTGTAGTCACAGTTATGGACAGATTATTGAACTTGATGTGAAAGTTGTGTAATGGTTATTTGTGTGAAAATGGAATTAGCAGGCAGAGTTCAAATTCAAGCTTTGTCTGTTCCATTCACTTTTGTACTAATTTACTTTGGAGAAGACTTAATTTATCTCAGTTTTTCTTTTTCAGTAATAGTATAGTATAGTATAGTATAGTAATAGTATAGTAATAGTATAGTATAGTAATTATATGGATTATTCACTTTGTCAAGCTTGGAAATGATTTAAAAAGTTTGTTTTCAGATCATCAGGTTTTATTATGCAAAGTGCAACAAGGATTTTTATTTATGAATAAATTAAAACAATAGGTGTAGAAACATTTTTGATGAGCACTGAATACATTAAAATTATCATTTTTTATTTTGATATGAGCTGCTTGACATTCAACCAGTCTTTCATTCAACGATTTTGTTAACTTTCAACTGTTTTGACTTTAACATTACTTGCAGCAAATTTTATCGCTTCCAGCGATCATTTTTATTTGTTTGTCATTTTCATAGATTATTATTTTAACAATAAAATGCAAGTCTTATATTAAATTAGCATCAGAATAAGATGGGTTCATTCTATTAATTTATCTTTGAAACATTTTCTTGTTAAGTGAGCAGTAGTTATTACTGCAGAGTATTAATGAATATCATCATAATTGCATATAATTCTCAGCTTAAATCTTCTTGGCTGTGATTTGTACTATTTGGAAAAACATAGAACATATTAATCTTGAAAGAACAAATAATTTTACTTTCTCAAAACATTGCTCAATCTCACAATTATCTTCAAAGTGACTTCAGTTAAATATTTCCATGAAACATTGAATCTCTGAGCAAGCAATCGAGTACATACAATGTAGCTCTATATTCATCACTGTTGAGAAATCAGTTTTCATAAACTTCTTATCCAAACTTTAATATCCCTTTCTGCTTTATTGAAATAAATTTGGTAATTTGGACAATTTTATATCTGTAGCCAAAGTTTGCAATATTCTATAGCTTATCACTTTGTTTTTATTTGAAACACTAACTTCTTCAAATATTTGTTATTCAATCAAATTCTTTTGCTTATTACATTTTTAATTTTTCTTAAAACTCTTTTTACAATGTTCTTAAAGTAGTTTTTTTCTATCTTGTATTTATCATGCCAATGTTATCAATTTCTTTATTGGCTGATATTCAACTCTATTAAACTTCTTTGTAGTTCCTCACATTGTGTTCCTATCATACAATAATTTCCCACTTTTGAAATTACATCTTTATTATTACCAGTGACTGTCTTTGTAAATTTGAAATTAATAATAACTATACTAACATAAGTATTTTTTATTACTTCAAATGTTACATTTTAGTGCATACATACGTGTGAGTAGACATTTTTTTTTGCTTTTTTTTAATAGGGTGAATTACATCTACCAGCCTGTGCATTTGAGAGTCTTGATTATATCATTTTCTCTGATTTACATGTATTATGCATTTTAGTTGTTTCTACTTTTGAATGTCATTAAGTTATGTAGTTTATTTTATTTGATAAAAATCTTTGCTCATGCTTTTATATTATTATAGTTTATGAAATTCAACAAAGTACAGGGTTTTATGAAACCCACAGGGTTCATTCACTTGAAGCCATTTTTAATCACAGATCTGAGAAAACGATTGAATATAGTTGATAGTTTAGATATTTCTGAATTAATTGGACATTATGCACAATATCCACATCATAGTCTATATCTGACAAGGCAATTTAGGAATATTACTTGAGTTCTTAGATTAATGTTTTGTAGCATCTTATCAATTTGCTTATCATTTATACGAAATATGTTGGAATTTATCTAAACACTAAAGTGTTTAATGTCTATTAACTCCCCATTCTGAAATTTTATGATGAATTCAATGTATTCACTGCTTTCATTCCAATTCCCAGTCACTTTATTTTGAAGTCCTTATCTAATTTCAAATGAAGAAGCTTTAGGTGGTGCTGTTTAAGAACTATAAAAGAAGGAATACTTTTTTCCTCCTTATTTTTGCTACTTTCAACCTAGCATGTAGTAATGCCAATGTGAAAGTTGTCCCCACTGAGAATAAAATTTTTGTCTTGGGCAACTGAACTTTTGCACGCACATTTCTTAACTGAATATTTTTTTCTTAATTTTTAGCTTTGTATTTACTTTTTTTTCCATAATCTTGGAATTATTTCAAACTTTTGTTCAACGTTTTGAACAAGTACCCTCTGGTCATCATCAGATGACTATAGATAGCCTGATGTGGATTATCTCATTGATTATTCCAAAATATCCTGTGAAATCAATTATTGTTCTTTCATGTTAGAATTTGGTTCATCACTGCCAAGTCCAAGAATCAAACTCATGACCACTAAGAGATACTAACACATGTATAACCAACTACTATGATGACCAGAGGGTACATGGTCGAAACGTTGTGTCTATTATAACACCTATATCACCCAAGATGAGAAAAGATGTTCGAAATAATTCCAAGATTATTGAAAATTATTCATCTTAGAAATAAATGCAAGTTATGACACGAACCCACTAACATAATCCAGTTGTCAAAATTCACCTGACACTTAATATAAAAAGCTCCAAAAATACACCACTAAAGTTCTTCGGTTGCATAGTGGATATAGTAGTTGGTTATACATGTGTTAGTATCATCTAGTGGTCATGAGTTCGATCCTTGGATTTGGTAGTGAGAGTACCAAATTCCAACATGAAAGAACAATGATTAATTTCACAAGATATTTTGAAATAATCTACATCAGCCAATCTATGGACACCTGATAATTCCCAGAGGGTACTCTATGAACAGCTGATGATGACAAGAGGGTACTTGGTCAAAACGTTGTGTCTATTATAACACCTACATCACTCAAGATGAGAACGAAAGTTTGAAATAATGCCAAGATTATCAAAAATTATTCATCTCAGAAATAAATACAAATTACTTTTTTTATTTTAAATAAATATACAAGAAAATTACATGTTGAAATTTCTTCCTTACACTCATTTTATTTTTTTTACCTATGCAAATAATAACAAACAGTCATGTGTGAAAATTTTTGTTGTCACTGCTTTTTGTTGAGCCAGAAGTACTAACCACAAAAAATGGTGATGACCCAATGTGAGGTGAACATTCAAAACTCAACAAAAGGTGAATATCTCAATTCTAGAAACATGAACATATGATTCTGTTAACAAAGAAATCCACCAACATGGTATACATTATTCATCGATAAATATAACTGTAAACCATTTTGACATTTTTCCAGACCAGAAGACAGCAAAGAGAAATCTCTTGTAACAGAACCTCATACACCATTTACTCTACCAACTAATGTAGAAATATTGGTTGCAACAGCTTTAGGTTAAGCCAAATGAAGTGACCACAAGCTCATTCAAGGCATTCTTTCATATTGTTACCTGTCTCTTGGTAGTTAGGCACTGCCAAAGTAATTCTCTTCCCCCAAGATAGTCTATGAAGGTCTCTGAATGGTATCTGGGCAATGTTCTTGATAAGGAGAGCAATCTTCTTCTTCTTCTATGTGCCCTGTCCCTTCAGGACGTAGGCGATCATGGCCCTCCATGTCTCCCTATCCCTTGTAGCCCTTAATATGTTTGTTCCTGTTACTCCTGGCAACCCCGTTCCATCATCCACCCAACCAGGCCCTGCAAATATGTTATCCGCTGCCTTCCTCTGTCTCTCTTTCCCTCTACCTGGCCAGTCAGTATCAGGTTCTCCAAGCTCTCCTTCCTCATTGTGTGTCCCAGGAACTTCAGTTGTCTCTTCCTGATGCTTGGTATTAATTTCCTTTGGGTTGCCATTCTTTCCAACACCTCATCGTGGCTTGCATGCTCAGTCCACAATATCTGCAGCATCCTTCTGTAGAACCACATTTCCGCTGCTTCCAGTTTTGTCCTCATTTTCGATGATATTGTCCAGCATTCACTGCCATATTGAAGAACTGATATCACATAGATTTGATGCTGCTTAATTTTGGTGATCATATGAGAACCTGTTTCAATATTTCTTCTTCTTCTATGCACCCTGTCCCTTCAGGACGTAGGCGATCATGGTTCTCCACGTCTCCCTATCTCTTGTGGCTCTTAGTATGTTTGCTCCTGTTACTCCTGGCAACCCCGTTCCATCATCCACCTGATCAGGCCCTGCAAATATGTTATCTTCCTGCTCTGTATTAATTTCCTTTTGGTTGCCATTCTTTCCAACACCTCATCGTTGCTTGCATGTATGAACTTAAACAAAGCCAAATTGTTGAAGGATTATTATAACTTCTTACAAACTCTAATAGCATACAATAAAGAACTATAAAGAATACATTGAATTCTTTTAGACTACAATTCAATGACTCTAAATAATATAATGACCTTAATTCTTTTTGGGTGGTGATGTTAACAAAATAGACAGCAAAAATGACACATCATAGAAACATTATTGTCAGAGCATTATCATTAAAATGATTTAACTAAAAAAAAAAAATTTTTCAGAGCATTTTGCACTTTGATAATAATAGTGAGGAGTTGGTATTTGTCGTAACCTCCATTACAGAATGCTAATTTTTGTACGCTTATTTTACTTGTTATAAAAACTGGAAAGAAAATTCAGTTAACATTGGAAGATAAAATGAAATGCAAAGGTTACTGCTATATAAATATTTTTTTACATATTCATGTTTAGAAAATTTTTTAACAAAATAAACATTATTTTATACAGAAATTTTTAATTTTTTTTAATTAATCTTTTCATCTTCTGTCATGAACATTTTTACACTTTTGATATCTTGTAAGTTAGTACACATCACACATAAATGCAAGATTTAGAATTTTTCTCTGTGTACAAGAAATGGGAGATTTTAATAAAAGTCTAATTTAGAAAGTCGTTTAAAGGGTAAAAAATATGAAATAAACAGGTTTTTATAAAATTGTGGAGGAGTTCAGAAAAATTTCTTCAAAAATATAAACATTCCCCATCTTCTATCAGGTCAGTTAGTTAACTGCCATATGTGATATACACTTTGGCGATCATGTCTCTTTTGATCCATGGCTGACTAAGCAGAAGATTTTCCTGCAGTAGGTTGGCATTTCTTTCCATGATAAACTGGTTGCCAACCAAGGCTATAGAACCCAATGTGCTGCTATTCAACCCATAGATGGAAGAAGAAGATATGGACTAATACCTTTTCTGAGGACATTTATACATAAGTGAATGAAATGAATTTGACTGGAATTAAAACTCAGCTCTCCAATTTCTCATCTTGAGATGATATCCATTACACTACAACGCACATCCCATGCACATTCTATTAGGTACTTAAGTTCATATTCCCAAATCGTTTAAAACTAGATTCCTGCTGATTAGGGATCAGTAATACAAGTAAAATTAACTGAAAAGTTTTAAATGAAGTTTGGCAAATTACAGAGTCAGTCAGTTAAGTGCCATACGTGATACACGCTTGGGTGATCATGTCTCGAAAGGGACATGACTGACTGGGCAGAAGATTATCCCGCAGTAGGTTGCCATTGCTTTCTGCAGTAGACTGGTTGCCGACCAAGGCTATAGAACCCAATCTGTCTTGTTATTTAACCCATAACTGGAAGGAATAGATGGCTTAATACCTTTCCCAAAGGTATTTGCGCATAAGTGAATGCAATGAATTCAGCTGAAATTTGATCTCGGCTCCCCGATTTCTTATTCTGGGCCGATATCCAATGCACCACAATGCACATCCACTGATTACAGAGTAGTCACCCCTTATTTATTTCAAGAAATGAGAAATTTTGGAAATAGGAAGTGACTTGATATTGGACATAATGGCTGCTTTTGATAGCATTTAAGCAAGTAATAATGAATACGACCATTAAATAAAAGTTTAAATACTATTACACGGACTACAATAAATCTACAAAGTGTCTATCAATTGAATGTTATTGGCTCTCAAATTAGATCCTAAGAAAATTTCTGTATAATCTAAGTGAAGAAGGCCATTTTTATAAACATCTGAAGCAAAAAGAATCATTTCATAGACCTAGTATAAATATTTTTTTTGTGCTTTCATATCTACAATTTATTCACATATGAATGTAGATATTCTTTGTTAAACTCAGAAATTCTAAAGCCTCCAGACATTTTTTCATCATACTAAAAAAAAATAAATGAGAAAAACAATTTTCTCATGACCACTCAGTGCTAAACAAGCAAATATACGAAAACACAAAGGAATATTTCTGTGTATATAACATTAGTAAAATCAATAAAAATAAATAACAGCAAATTAAACAGACTATATCAATGCAACAAGCTGAAATATTTGCTTAGTGTTTACCTTTTTCTTTGATTTTTTTTTTCCTATTGTTTATTTTTTTCTCACCTATGCCATTATGTTTTAACTTACAAATTTGTTTCACTCTGCCTCTTCAGAATTTCTTTTGATGGTTCAATTTGTACTGCAACTAACCAGTCCTCCTAATAGGAGTTCTAGGAAAGAGAGAATACTTCCATTTCACAGTTCCCCATTATCATCATTAGTATATCCATCATATAACACTTTAATGCAATGGAAGGGCTAGGATGACTGAAAGAAAGGAATGTACAAATATGCATTGGTACCAAAGATATTTTTATATACTTTCATGTCATAAAAAATATCATATTCATATATATATATATATATATATATATATATATATAGTTCTATGTGCTCTGGCTCTTCATTATGTAGCTGATCATGGACTTCCACATCTCCCTATCCCTAGTAGCTCTGAATATTACCACACCCACTTTGCCATTCATTTACTCAAGCCCATCAAGTATGTTACATATTGCTTTCCCCTGTCTCTTCTTCTCTCTATCTGACCTGTGAGTATCAAATTCTCTAAGCCCTCCTTCTTTATGAACATGTCCCAGGAACTTCAGCTGTCTTTTTCTGATGTTAAGCATTAGTTTCTTTTTCATTTCAGTCCTCTCCAAGACCTCATCGTTGCTCATATGTTTGGTCTTTGGTATCCTCAGCATCCTTCTGTAGAAGCACTTTTCAGTTGCTTCAATCTTTTCTTTCATCTTTGGCGAGATTATCCAGTATTCACTGCTATATTGAAGAACAAATATCACATAACAATCCAGTACTCTCTTCTTTGTTTCCAGCAAAATTTTTCTGTCTCTCAATACTCTACCCAGCTTCTGGAATGCATCCTTGACTATGCCAACTCGTTTTCAGATCTCAGTGTTGCACTTTCTGTCCTATAACTTGTCTCTATTTGTCCCACACAGAAATTATAACACATCTGAATACAACAAACAGGATGAACAACTGAAAAGAAAGGATCTTGTATTATTTCTCAAAGAGAAAAGGCAAAGTATAAAAGGTCTGAACTGATGGAATTAAAGAACAGAGATTATCTGAACATTAGCCACAAAAAATAGCAATATAATAATGAGAGGTTAGCAACTTTGTGAGGGAAAGAGCTTGTAGAGTGGACAATAAGTTATTTAAAGCTAGAAAGTATCGATTAAGCAGCTCCAGGCTAAATATGTCTGTAATACTTCATTTTTTTTATCTAATTTGGATCTTTTAAAGATAAAGTATGCTTAGTCAGATACTTCCCAGAGTGATAAAATGAGCTAACCATTTTTCCAGCATCTTTGGCAAACAAGCATCCAGAATGTAATTTGTAAGGCAGTATAAACCTCTTCGAATTTGCTGAACTGATGAAATATTCTTATAATATAATTTTAAATATACCTCATCTTCTAATTTTTTGTGTCTGAATCATTCTTTGTTATATATTTATGATTCATTGGTCTATTTCTGACTTTCAATCAAAAAACATGACTTGATCATTTATAATAATTTCAAATATTTTTTCTTTTTAATTTTTGATTATAATTATTATTCTTTTTTCCCCTATTAATTTCTCTCTTCATCTTTCAGACTTTTCTCTCTCTCTCTCCTCTCTTGCAGCTCCTTATTCCTTCATAAGTATTTAGCTTGCAGTTATTAGACATTCTCAAAATAAAGACAAAAAATAGACTCATTTATATTTACAATCAGATTGCCTTGAAGCTGTTTCATAAAACAAGCTTAAACTTTTTTGTCCCTTGCAGCAGTTCTTTTTCTCATGTCATTCAAGACTTCCAGTTTGGTTTGTTTTCCCAAAGTCTCTTTTGTTTACAACTCAGAGACAATGCCTTAAAGATTTTTCTTTTAACTGTTCTTACCTTTTTTTTTTTTCATTATTTATAGCTTTTCTTTCAAAGATAATGTTTCTTCTGGGGACAAATATAAAATCTCATTAAGAAGTGGAATTTGTACAGTTCCAGGTCACCTCCTGCCAATGTTTGAGCTTATAAGCTTAAAATTAGTTGAATTGGAGAGTTGATGAAAAATAACTGTTGATGAAAATAACTGCTTCAGCCAAAGTTTCTTTTCAGTCTCACAGATAATACAGATTTGCAACTCATAAAAGAAATAGAGTGTAATTCTCTAGTTTGAAATTGAAATATTATTTTGTGTCTTCCATTAGATGTATGTTTTAAAAAATTCTTGCTTTTGTGTATTTTTCTGAATATTATAGTGAACCCGAATAAGTCTTGCCTAAATAATCTTATTCATTTGGTCAGTACTGCATCTAGACTTTCTAATACCCTGTTTCAAATTTTCCTACTCTATTTAGGATTAATTCATTTGAAGATTCATTGATGGTAGTAATAGTATACAAATTGGATGAAAGATTTTTCTAACACTCAGTTTATCTCACAGATATGTGAAGTTATTTTAAGTAGATTATATTTGCCTGTAAAGTATAAAGACGAAATAAAAATTATTTTTTACTTCAAAACTTTTATATGACTTTGTGTTTCCTGAAATTTTAATTCTCTGTATTTCATTTTCAGAGGCTTTGCTGATCTTTGCTACTAAGATTTTTTGGATTACAGTTATCTGAAAATAAAATTTTTTTTTATAAATTTGATACTTTTGCAAGATAAAAATTTATTTTATTCTAAATAATGGTAGCACACTGTTAGAGATATATATATATACATATATATATATATATATACATACAATTGTCTGCAAAAGCTTTGGGAGAACTGCATAATGTTATTATAAACTTTTATTTTATTAAGAAGTTCAGATTGTTTAGCAGTTTGTTTTTATCAGTAGCTGTTATGGATTTTGAGGATTGAAAAATAAGTTGTTGCATTTTATTGATGATGAGTAACAGAAGATACACTGTATGCAGCTTGAAGGTGAAAAAAAGACTACGTTAGATTATTGGAACAGTGAATGATTTGAGATTATAAAGTCATGATAACATGTAAATTTCTAAGAAAGAATTGTTTCATTTTAACATGGGTGTAAAGTTCCTTGTCAAGTAATTGTAGTAAACTGGCTTTTTTTTACAATAAAATCATGGCTAATTTTTTTTCTGAAACAATGAAAAGAGGTAGTGATTGCAAAAAGGAGATAGACTCAACAACATACAGACAAGCAACTGGGAATTTCCATGAATAGTGATCAAACCATTGAATAGATATTTGCTACTACTGTGTTTTAAATGCAAACAAAACTGGAAAAACCCAAGTTAGAAAACAGCAGTAACAGAAAGATTATAATAGTCTTGGTAGGCAATCTAAAATGAACAGCCAGGCAACTAAAGAGTGAATGCAGTTTTAACAGTGAGGTTACAATTGACACAGTATGCAGAGTATTATGATAAAACAACTTGAATGAGTAAATAGCAGCAAAAATTATATCAGAATAGAAAATGAAAATGGTCCAATAAAATATCAAACATATGATGCTGGAAAGTGGTGAACAGTAATTTTTAGTGATGAATACAAAATACATTCTAATAGAAGAGAGTATGTTAGAAGAGCAATGGAAGAAAGAAACCACACAAGTTCAAAGCCCATAATGAAGGTAGTACTGATTGGGCATGTTTCCAGATACCATCATACAAATGTGGGTGTCCCTCAAGGCTTTCTTCTAGGTCCTACACTTTTTGTGATCTTCATCAATGATCTCCTTGATGTAGTCAGATCCCAATTAGGCATCTATGCTGATGACATCACCATTTACTCCCGCCTTGATAAGGAATCTGCCGAGGCTGACAAAGCAAAACTTGCTACTGAACTTGAAAAGGACCTTCAATCTGTGGTGAACTGGGATTAGAAATAGCTCATGAATGTTAAAGTTTTCAAAATGAAGCTGCTATCCCTTAACAACCATAGAGAATTGCTTCTAACCCCCATCAGCATGGATCAGGCTAGTCTCCCTGAAAGCAAAACACCGTGCCTCCTCAACTTAACTCAATCAGCCAACCTCAAGTGGAATGACTACATGGACTCCATAGCTTAATCTGATGCTAGGAAAATCGGTTCATTGTGATGAATCAGGAAGTTTTTTATCTGAATCTATCTTTCACATCTGCCCATGTATTGAATACTGCTGTCACTTCTGTCTGGGTGCCCCTGCTATTTATCATGGGGTTCTTGACAAAATCCTACAAAGAATCTGCAATATAATTGATCCCGGCCTGGGAGCTCAACTCCAGTCACTTTCTCACCAAAGTAATGTGGCTTCTCTCTGTCTATTCTACAAATATTTTCATTGCTTCTGCTCTAATGAGCTTAGCTCTCTGATGCCCCTCGTGAATGAATTTACTTGAGCTACTAGACTAGCAACTAGGTCACACTCTTTTACAGTGAAACCAATCAAATGTAACCACAACTTCTACTCTAGAAGCTTCTTTTTTTGCATTTCATGCTTGTGGAATTCCCTTCTGTATACTTGCTTCTCTGACAGTTACAATCTCCAAGAATTTAAATGCAACATCAATTGCCAAATCTTATCTCTTTGACTCACATCCTTTCCCTGACAACCCTTGTATCATATTTTTCTTTGTTTCCACTCTACTTTCATACAACTCTCCTCACATCAGTGTTCTCATCTTTCTCTCATCCATTTTCTGATACCCCCTGTAACTTGTTCATCTTTATCATCACTCACCTCTTATGTAACCCTCTGTAAACCATTGGCACTACTACCTTAGGGTGAAATGATTATCAAAAAAAAAAAAAATACCACAAAGATTGTACAATGTGGTGGTGGAATGAGTTACAGGAATTAAAGTGAAAGAAAACTTTAGTGAGGAGGTTAGGAAAAAAAGGCAATATAGAAATAGAATTCAGAAAGACAGAAGATGGCGATTGACATTACATTTCTACAGGTGAAAAATGTGAGAAAGGAAGCTATGTTGCATCTATCTAGCTCAATAATAAAATGGCATGACTTAATTGTCAATCTGGTAGCATGTTTAAATTACTTTAAAAATCTTTACAGAAAAAACTGAAGAAAGCCACATCATAACAATGAGAAAATGACTGACGTCAAAATGGCAAGTCATGATTGATTACAATTCAGACTCGTCCTTGAATTGTCAAGAATCTCAAGATATATAGTAGAAATACCAAACCAAACATGGTAGCAGCATTCAATGCATGGACAAATGGTAGATTTATTAATGTGCATGAAAGATTCTGATAGGAAGAATTGTCTGGCATGACATATTGAACCAACTTTGCTAGCATTAGACCATCATGAATAAAGACCTCAAGAGTTCCAGTAAATAGCAAGCATCATGATTGGTAACAACAAACACCTAAATGCAATGAAGGGAAAAATTATCAATTTCTGATGTCAGAATTTGTGTTCTTCATTGTTGAATGTTATCATATAAAAATCAAACATTTATATTTGTCATTTCCTTTTTCTTTTTTCAAATATTTTTTTTACAAATTTCTCTTCACACAATTAAAAAAAAAGAGTTTGTAATTTCATATTTTTTAGAGTGCCCATGTCACTATTGAATGTGACTAAAGGTCAGTTTAAAGTGGGTTTAACAGCAATAACATAGAAAAATTGCTCAAGTCCCTTCAGCATTTTCCTTTTTGCAGATGCCTTAGGCACCAGCAATAAACCCAACCCCCTCTTAAATGAAAGGTAATGCCTGGGCAAATAGCCTCCTGGGGATTCAGCTAATATTATTTTGAAACTTTTCCAACAAAAGCACAAAGGAATTATAAATGGTTTTCTAAGCATAGATTAAATGTGGCAAAAGTATGTGGCACCTAGTAAGGATCAAACTCACTATTAAGACATAATTCATCTAGCAAGACAATATTGCTAATCCTTACAGCATGTCAAGGTGTTTGAAATGATTTTCTAAGTATAGCATAGATGTGGCACAAGGTCAAAAATATAGAACTCCCAGTGAGGATTGCACTCACTACTTAGTTACAAATGATCTAGCATAACAAACTTTCTAATTATTACACCACACCAAAGTGCACAAAGGTGGGAAGGTGACTGTAATGTTATTAATCCCAGCCTGACGTCACAACTTCTATCGCTTTCTCACCGAATGAACATAGCTTCTATCTGTATTTTCTAGAAATATATTCTTTGAAAATGTTCTGATTAGCTGTTTTTTATTATTATCTCAACTGCATAAATTTAAAGAATCTACTAGATTGGCAACTAGACTTCACTATTTTAATGTCGAACTAGCCAGATGCAACTATCTGTTCTAAGTTTCTTTTCTTGCAATTCTCATCTCTGGAATTCCCTTCTTGCTTCTTTGCCATCTACAATCTTTAAAAATGTAAATGCAGCATTAATCACCATCTTCTGTCTTTCTGAATCCTGTCTTTTTATTGTCCTCTTTTCACATCTATCATTTTGTAACAAGTTCTCATAATTTTACTGTCAACATTTCTAGATGTAACCATTAGCTCTATTCGAATGGTTTCTTCTCTTGCTTTTCTCACTTGTGGAACTCTCTTCGGGCATCTTGCTTTCTTCTCAACCACAATCTTCATAAATTTGGATGCTACATCAGTCTGCATCTTTTGTCTCTTTAAATCCTTTTATTTTTAATTGTTCTCACTTTTTCTTTCCCTTTCAGTTTAGGGGTTTTATCACCTTGCTGAAGCAAAATGATTAAAAAATATTATGGCAAATGGAAAATTTATTTTTAACCAGAAGAGAAGAAATACAAGAGAGAGAAAATGCTTGATAGTTGCTAGTTTTATATTCATTATATTCATACAAAAGATATCAGTTTGATCAAGAAAGGATTCCAAAATAAATATTAATATTTGTTCATTTTGGGAAAGGTTTTTATACTGGGAACTTTTCAGCCTGATATTGTTTGAATGATTGGGCAATAGTTTCACTCACTCGTTTATTTGCAAACTGAATGATAACGCCCAATAATTAGGGATTAATGATGCAAATAATAATGAAACTGAATAATTTATTAGGAAAATGTTAATGAACTTTAGTATTTGACAGCATTAATCAAAAAGAGAAAAATGCAGGCTAATCTTGTAAATGCAAAAATCTTGATGAGTAACGACTGGCTTCACAAATCTTGATTTTTACTTCCTTCAAGCCAGGATTATCAAAAGTGAATGTTATTATGGATTACATGCTAAATCCTGCCAATTTGTAGCAAATCTTCTTAAATACGGTTATTATTAGCAACATTGCCATTATTTAGGCTAGACACACATTCACATGAACACACAAAGTTAATACTTCATAATATCAGGAAAGATACAAAAACGTTGGTGACATCATTCTTCTTCTTCAATTTGCAATGGCCCTTCAAGATGTTGGCAATCATGGTTCACCACAATTTCCTTTTTTTTTTTGTAATTTCTTCTAAACCCTGTTCTTCTATCCATTTACACAAGCCCATTATATAGGTTATCCATTGTTTTACTCTCATTCTTGTTTTCAGTCTGTCTTGTGCATACCAAATTTTCTAAGCCATCTTTCCTCATATGCCCAGGAAATTTCAACTCTCTCTTTCTGATGTTAAGTGTATACCCTTTTTGTCTCAATTTTCTCAAACACTTTTTCATTTCTTACATGTTCATTTTTTTTTTTTTTTAATCATATCACCCCGAGCAAGGCAGTAACGCCACTGATGCGCAGGGGGCTACGTAAGGGTAAAAAGAATGGAAAAGAGAAAGCCGAAAACCGCATCCTAAACAGGAAACAAGGGATGAGCCTCTTCACCTGTTCAATAGATGTGGGTGGAGTGTGAACCGGGCGATAGTTTAGTCTATCTACTCCAATTGAAAAAAAAAATAAAATAATAAAGGAAAAGAGTGAAAAGATTGGAAAAGAGAAAACCGGAAACCGCATCCTAAACAGGAAACAAGGGATGAGCCTCTTCACCTGTTCAATAGATGTGGGTGGAGTGTGAACCGGGCGATAGTTTAGTCTATCTACTCCAATTGAAAAAAAAAATAAAATAATAAAGGAAAAGAGTGAAAAGATTGGAAAAGAGAAAACCGGAAACCGCATCCTAAACAGGAAACAAGGGATGAGCCTCTTCACCTGTTCAATAGATGTGCTGTTCTCAGCAGAATCAGATTTCTATTGCTTCCATGTTCTTCTCCATCTGTGATAAGATTTTCCAGCATTCACTACCATATAGGAGGATTGATATTACTTAATAATTCACTACTCTTTTCTTTGTTTCTGTATTCTTTCTTGATGCCTTGCTTAGCTTTTTGAAGGCACTTTCACTATCCTAATGTGTCTTCAGATTTCAGCACTGCACATTTGTCTTCTGTTAAAACACTTTCTATAATATTTAAATTGTTGTACTTGTTTGATTTTGGGATCTTCAATTCCATGTTGTGCTGTTCCTTATGCTGAAAATCATGGCTTCTGTCTTCTAGTAACTGGGACAGTTTACAATTTTTAGCATATTAAGGAGTGTCATCAATAATTTTTGTTTGTCAACTTTATTCTTTAAAATATAAAATGTACTTGTCTATATATCTGGGATTAGATATTGCAACTATTTATATTATTTATTTTGTTTGGACTGTTGTCCTCATATTTATAGCCATATTCACAATGTTTCAGCTAATGTCCTTATCTTTATTACCATATTCACACTTCAACTTTTTTCAGATGATATATGTTGAAATTTCAAGCTGATCCCTTTACTTAATCCAAAGATACATGGCCAAGTGGAGAAAAGTGTTGGCTAAGGGACCCAAAAAGTGACTTGATCCAAAGAGTTTTGTGTTCAATACCTGGCCACAGCTGAGAAAAAAAAAACTTAAATTGAGTTTCTAAGGAGAATTAACTGAAACTGAGATATCTAATGGCGTGGCACATGGAAATAAAACAATCTACTTGCATAGACATAATAAAAAAAAAAGGGTTCGGTTTAAAATTCCAACATATGTTGCCTCTTAAGGGCTGGAGTGTACAACAGCCAAATCATTGTGAACATAGCAGTAAAGATGAGGACAATAGTTTGAACAATGTAAATAGTGTAAATACATTTACCTTTTATTCAATTATATATTTACCACTACTTGATTTGTTTTTTTGCTATTTATCAGGTAGTTCTTTGATACGTTTTAAGTAAAATTCCACAGGTTTCATCAGAAAAAGTTTTCAATAAACTCTTGACCCCCTGGTTTTCCTTAAAGAAAATTTTCTCTATGAAAGCATATTGTTGCCATCAAAACATTAACAATCTTTTGGTGGAAGGTTAAATTATTATTGCAGGTGAGGGTAAAACAGATTAACTGAGTTCCCAAATAAATTCCAGTTTTTTTTTTGTTTTTTTTTACTGTATACAGTCTTGCATCATCATAGAGTACAACATTTTTCCTGTTGACAAGTACAGAGTGATTTTCAACAGAACGTTTATGGACATATTGCTCCTGCTGGACATATAAATGTGCATTTAGTGTTTCATTGTGTTTTATCAACATTAAAAGAATAATACCCTGAGAAACCCACTGCATGCACATCATTATCTTTATTTCGTGGAGCTCAGCTTTTGGGGTTGTTGTGGAGATTTCTTAATATCAATCAACTCTGTTTTACATGGAATATGATGCTGGACAATCTCTCAAAAATGAAGAAAAGACTTGAAGCAACAGGTAGCTCTACAGAAAGATGCTGATGTATCACTACTTTTTAAATAAATGGCCTGCTCTGTGGTTGAGATAGTTGCATATTGCCTTCTGCTACCCATTATTGGTATTTCAACCTAAATAAAAGAATTTTGAATGGTGATCTTAAAAAGCAGGCTATCCCCACTTGGAAGGTTGGTGCAACACAGTCTTACTTTCCTACATTGAACTTGTACTGTACTAATCAAGCACTAATCTTGTACAAAAATACTAAATTTCCAAAAAAGGCAGTTGGGAGTTTTGTTTATAAAATTTTCTTATAAGATGATGGTGATAACCTCATCTTGTTTGCCAGGATACTTGCTGGTTAGCATTCTATTCAAGACTATAAAAATAACAAACATGAACATTTTTCCTCTTTTTTTGGCTCACTCAGAAACAGGATGCAGTTGGTAGAAGCCATGTCCTGTTTTCCCCTCTGGGGAACTTAATCATCTGGCAAACTGATCTAGATGATATCAAACAAACCACATGGACATCATACACACTACATCTAAGACTATAAATGTTTTTCTTCCTTTTTATAAACTCTAGTTATTTTTAAACACATGAATATAATTTTCTCTTTCTCTCCTTTTATGAATGGTTTTGTTCTATACATAATAATATATATGTAAATTCCTGCTGAATTAATTTGAAAGTCTTTCTTCCTCATCAGCAACATGTTGCAACTCCTCCCACTATAAACTAGTAACCAACTGTAAGCTAACACATTACAAACCTGTAACACCTCATCACTATGTTGGACCAAATATTAGCCATTTCCCTACAAGGAAACATTTGGCATTCATTTATTGAACAGCTTGTACTGCCTTCAGTTGAAATTTTTAAAATGTATATTTTAAAATAATTTTTGGGGAAAATAGGTTTTTCAAGTCGAGTCGCCATTGTCATTTTTTTAGCATTGATGGATTTTTTTTTCCTAATTTTTTATTTAATGTCAACATCTTAATTATTTAATTATTTTCTCTTTGTGTTATATGTGCTATCCATTCTGGTTATTACCAGTGGCAATTGTGGGACACTGAAAAAGGGTGGGCTACTTAGGGGCTGAGATTTTTCTCAGGAGGAGGGAAGTAAAATCAAACAGTGTCTTTATTTTCATACTACACCAGTATCATATACACAACTTAAGAATGAGTTTGAGTATAAATATATTACTTCACTAAATTAAATGGAATAACTTTTCATTCATAGTAGTGGAGTTCTAATCTATTCTTGCCCTCTTTTCCACTCTCAAGCTGTTGGAACACAAAAGAGGTTTATTTCAAAACAAGACCAAATGGTTAATACCAACATCAATACATTTTGAAGAATGAAAAGTGCTGAAGAGCAAATCTTATGAAAATCAGAGACTGATCAGGTTTTTATAAATTTTTGAAGTTTATAAAATTGGTGAGGGGAGCAACCAAAGGGTCAGCCAAAATTCTTGGAGGGGCCTTGGCTTCTTCTGCCCTCCATCCTGTACAATTGCTACTAGTTATTACTGCTGTTGTTGGTCGTCCTCACATGATGTGGTTTCTAATATTTACTGCAGTTATTTATTTGAGAATCTGTAGCACCAGTCTACAATATTCAAAGAAGAATAATCTTTGCTAAGACCCTAAGACTTCATTCACTGAAAACATTTTTATCATTGATCTTGGAAATTGCTCATATACAGCTGAGAGTTTAGATATTTTTGAACAGGTTTGGTGCCAAGCATGGAATCTGTATGAAAGTTTTGATCTGGTGAGGGTATTTAAGAACATAATTTGAGTTTTCCTGCTGATGTTTTGGTTTTTCAGTGTTGGATAAAACTAGCATTGAAGCAGCCTAGTCTATGTTTGATTTCTTTTACTTCAATAAGGCAATTAAAAATCTGTATCAAAATAAAACAAATGTAAGTCTATTTCATGGATTATATTATCATAGGAAAAGAGAATTTAGCACAATCTTTGGAGCAGAAGTTTACAGTGGCTTGAATTGTCCAGCTCATTATATTAAATATTCATTCATATTGTTCAGTATGTGTTCACATAAGAAAAAAAAAAGTAAAACAAAAATGTTGAGTTATCTCCCTTGGGTATGCTATAAATGTTGAAGTCTAATAATATATACTGGTTTTGGCAAATCAAAACTATTTTTTTCTTTCTTAGTTCAGATATAGAGAAATATGCAAGGAAGATATTATCTCTAGAATAAAAAAAAGAGTAATGGGTATATTTGGGTCTGAAAAAGTTATTTGAAGCAAAGGCAGTGCTTGGGTATTAAAAGTTTTTTTTTTTATCTCTGTACTACAGTCAAAATATATCAAAAATGTACAATATTATGAAACTTAACAATTTGTCAGCAAAAAGAACAGCCTAACATGCAAATTACAAATTGAAGATACCCAAATCAAACAAATAATACAATTTAAATATCTGGGAATTGTTTTAACAGAGGACATAAAGTGTTTACAAGATAGTAAATAGCCTTCAAAAAGCTAAGCAAAGTATTAAGAAACAGACAAAAAAATCAATAGAAATAAAGAAAAGAGTACTGAACTTTTTCTTAATTTAAATTTTTTTTTTTTAATCACTTCACCATAAGCAAGGCATTCCACTGCCACTGTTGTGCAGGGGGTTACATAGGGGAAAGTGATGAGAAAGAGTGGTTTGTTATATGAAATATCAGGAGGAGAGTGATAGACGGATGAAGATACCAAAGATGAGGGTTGGATAGATGGGAAGAGAGTTTGAGAGAATGGATGCGAGTTAGTGTGATAAGAGATGTCTATTGACCTTACATTTAAATTCCTGGAGATTGTAGCTGTCAGGGAAGCAAGTATATAGAAGGGAATTTCACAGTCGGGAAGTGCAGGAAAAGAAGTTGTTAAAGTAGAAATTGTGGTTACATTTTATCGGTTTTACTGTAAAAGGGTGAAACTTAGATCACTGGTGTTCCCTAGGTATGAACTGTTAAATAATATCAGTCATTTTATATGGCAGGGAATACTGGACAGATGATACTTTTGACAGATGAAGATGATGTTTGAAGTAATAGAAATGTGGTTATAAAGAAGGATGCTGAAATTACCATAGACTGAACATGTGAACTACAATGATGCTTTAAAGAAAACAGAAACAAGAAGGACATCAGAAACAAAGAGTCAAAATTCTTATAGCACATAATGAAGAAAGTGAGCTTGGAAAATTTGACACTTACAGCATAGATTGAAGGCAAAAGGAGCAGATTAAAACAGCAGATAACATACCTAATAAAATTATGTAAATATGTGGCAGAAGAGGGTTTGGGAGAGATGACAAAAAACAAGATTTATTAAGTGCTACAAAGGACAGGAAATTGTAGGAAGCCATGTTTGCTATCATCTTGAAAGGACATAGCACAAGGTAGAAGGATGATGACTAAGATGTTTTTGGTTATCTATTTTGCTAGACCAACAGAAGTCATATATTAATTTATTAATACACCTCTGATCCACTAATTATCTGCTGTAAATTTAATGCATATAAACTGTTAAAAAAACTTAGGTTAAACTAATATTTAAAATAATACCACCTGTGGCTGTCGAGTAAACTAGTCTAACAGTCATGTGGAATTCAAAAGTTTGCTCATAACTTTGTCGAAATTAAAAGATGTGCCAGTTTATCAGTTGCTGGAAAATCAGTGACACATGCCACGAGTATAACTTCATGAAATTTGAAATAATCAATAAATCAACAAAAGTTCAATTAGTTTAGGGGATTGAACAACTCAAAAGTTTCCAGCTTGAATGCTCATTCAGGTTAGATATTTGATATGTATATTGAAATTATTATCAGATTTCCTATCTATACTCTCTAGAACACAAGTTAATCATAACTGATAACTTCTATTCTAAGGACAATTTTTGTTACCCCACATAGGGATTAAGCTTACAGCCTCCTGATTATAAGAACTAATGCTGTGTTGGATTAAGCTGTTTCCCCTGCTAGTTCAGATTGGTTCAGTCAACGTAGCTCAATCTTAGCTAGTTGTTTTTTCTCAGGCTGGTGATTTACTAAGCACAGCTTAGTTGTGGCACAAGGTCAAAAGTATGGAGAATCCAGTGAAGATCAAGGATACTCAGTCATAATTGATCTAGCAAGATGAGCTTACTAAATATTAAACCATATCAAAGTGCCCTTTTTTTTTCTCTAGATTGGGTGGGCTATCAGTTACCTGGTGATTCTTGACAGAGTACATCAGGAGTTAACAGACTTTATGTTGCCTGGATCAGTTAATTAAATGACATATATGATATATACTTGGGCAATCATGTCTTGAAAGCAACATGACTGATTGGGCAGAAGATTTTCCTGCAGTAGGTTGCCATTACTTTCTGCAGTAGACTGGTTACCAACCAAGTCTGCTGCAGAATATATTTAATATACATACACATTAAGAGTTTTTTTTTTTAATTTTCTCATTGGTAAATTTTTAACAACACTATAAAAGTTTAACATACTATTACACACTATTAAAAAATAATATTGCAATCACAACAAATCCTAATGTTATATGCACACTGAAAACAACACCTGTCCATGTGTGATGGTTCAGAAGTCTAATGCTGCAAACGATCTTCATTGCACTTGTTACAAAAATTAATGGATTCATCAATAGCTTATCTGTAAAAAAATCTTTACTTGACCTTTAACATTATTAACATCTGACTGATTTATATACAATTAGTCTGTGTATTATTCATCCAATGTTCCACTTATAGAAAATAGAAATTATTCAATGTTTGCTTGTTTGCAAATCAGGTATTTTGAATCAGATGCAACCACTGACCAATTGATTTATATTCTGATATAAATACTGAGCACAGTTTTGTATTCAGATGTAGACACTGACCAGTTATTTGATATTCAAATATGGACACTGACCAGACATTTTTGTATTCAAATATGGATATGTTCTAACTTGATGTTTTATATTTAGATATGGACATTGACCAATTGTTATATATGCAAGCATGGACAGTAGCCATATGTTCTATATTCAGATATGGATGTTTACCAGACATTCCATAAATAGTTGAAAATATAAACCAGATGTTCTCTATTTAAATGCGCACACCGACGCATAGTTCTATGATCAGCAATAGTACAGTGCCACATCCCTCAGATACAACAACAAAAGGACACAAAATAAATTTTACAAATCAGATAATAGTTCTAATCAAGTTTTCTATATTTTAATTAAAACTTGCAGATAAGGAACAATTTATCTCTTAATATAGTGAATTGACAAAAACTCGAGCATAATCTTGACAGATAGGGTCTCATACAATCACAAAAGTTAAACAATATTGACTCTGGTCACTACCTAGATTTGTGACTGTTTGGGAATATCAGGTGATGTAAGCTTGGATGTGCAGGTGATGTAATTGATAATGGCTTTGAATTGTTAATCAAAGAGCCAATTTCCAATTCCTATTGAGTTTGTTATATTCATTTATATACAAATACTCTTGAGAAAGGTATTAATCCAGTGGTTTCAAGTGATGCTGTGAAAAATAATTACTCTGTATTAATAATTTAGGCATTTAGTACTGTTTGTTATTTTTTAGGTAAGTGCCTATTTTTTAGTTTTTTTTTTTTCTCTTAATTTATGTTTCTTTTCTTCATTTTCTTAAACCATTTTTTCCTTAGGTTTTGCTTTATTCATTGTTAGTCATTGTTAGTATTTATTTTAGTCATCTGGCAGGCTTATTGTTGATTGTATCAACATTTTTTTTATCTATCTGTAAGACTACAACAGTGGTGTAACACTAGAAATCTAAACAGATCAATTTTTATAGCTCTACCTAAGAAGCCAGGTGCAAACAAAGGCAAACTTCATTGAACAATCAGTTCAATGAGCCACATAACAAAACTCATAATTCAAATCCTGATGAATGAAGCAGAATCAGGCCAGAGATAGGACAAGAACAGTGCAGTTTCATCAAGAAGCATGATATTTATGCTTAGTATCCTATCAGAAACAGCAATAAAAATGAAAAAGAATGTGTACTTACATTTTATAGGCTATGCAAAGGCATTCAACAAAGTATGCCACAAAGAATTAATAGAAATACTCAGCAACCTCAACATATTTAGGAAAGATGTTACAGTAATCAAGAACCTCTACTGGCAGCAAACCACCGCAAGAAACAAATTCAGCAGATATACAAAGATAGAAAGGGGCGTAAGACAAGGATGTGTCTTTCCACTGGAAATATTCAACTAGTACAGCAAGACTATTATGAGGATCCTAGAAGTTATGCCAGGATTCATCATTGGTAGCCACAATCTGAACAACATAAAATACGCAGATGATAAGTGCTGATAGCAGACATGGAAAGGAAACTACAAGACATCCTAAAGAAGGTAGATAAAGAAAGTTGAAAGAATGGACTACAAATAAACTACAAGAAAACTGAATACATGGTTATCAACAAACAGAGAAGCTTAAAATGCCAAATACAGATGAGAGATACTAAAATTAAGCAGTTACAAAAATTTAAATACATGAAAAGTGTTCTAACAAAAGACAGAATGTGCGACACTGACGTCCGAAGGTGAATTAACATGGCAAAGAACAAAGGAAGCTTTCCAGAAGTTGAGTAGAGTATTAAGAGACAGGAAAATTTTGCTAGAAACAAAGAAGTGAGTACTGGATTGCTATGTGAAGTCTGTTCTTTAGTATACCAGTGAATGCTGGACAATTTCATCAAAGATAAAGGAAAAACTTGAAGCAACTTAAATGTGGTTCTACAGAAGGATTCTGTGGATATCATGGATCAAGCACGTGAGTAATAAGGAGGTTTTGGAAAGGATTAAAAGAAAATTAATACTGAGCATCAG
The DNA here is from genome assembly GCA_037127315.1 of Ascarosepion bandense. NCBI lineage: Eukaryota > Metazoa > Mollusca > Cephalopoda > Sepiida > Sepiidae > Ascarosepion > Ascarosepion bandense. The sequence continues at coordinate 2,952,228 of JBBBDQ010000364.1, forward strand.
GAAAAGACAGCTAAAGTTCCTAGGACATGTAATGAGGAAGGAAGGATTGGAGAATCTAATACTCACAGGTCAGATAGAGGGAAAGCAGTATGTAACATACTTGACAGGCCTGAGCAAGTGGTTGGCAGAGCAGGGTTTGGATAGGAGAAGAGAAAGCATGCTAAGAGCCACTAGAAATAGGGAGACGTGGAGGGCCATGATCACTTACATCCTGAAGGGACATGACATATAGAAGAAGAATGACACTACACAATAGAAAATTTTATTCAGCCACACACACTTACAGTAAGTATCCTTTAACCATATTGAAAGTCTGTAGAGAAAAACAATGGAAAGAGGTAATAAAGTTTTTAGCCACGACCCCTGCTGTACCATAGTTAAAGAATTAGTGATTTTTCCACTGAAGCTATTAAAAACTGCTAGATTTTAACTGTAGTCTATTTGAAAGAAACATTTTTTCTTCTTTTATGTGCCCTGTCCTTTCAGGACGTAGGCAATCATAGCTTTCCACATCTCCCTATCCCTGGTGGCTCATAGCACACTTTCTCCTGTTACTCCACACAACCTTCATTCCACCAACCACCTGATCAGGTCCTTCAAATATGTTATTCACTGCTTTCCCCTGTCTCTTTTTCCCTCTATCTAGCCTGTTAGTATAAGGTTCTCCAAGCCCTTCTTCCTTATTGCATGTCTCGGGAACTTCAGCTGTCTCTTCCTGATGCTCAATATTAATTTCCTTTTTATTTTCATCCTTTCCAAAACCTCATCATTGCTCGCATAAGAAACACTATTCAATATATTTACAGTAAGCATCATTTTCTTATACAGCTAACATATCATTTGCATGTCATTTTGAGCAATTCTACTAATATCAACTTCCTTAAGTGACCAGGTTTCACTACCATATAGTATAACACTTCTAATGCAAGCTGTATATAGCTTTCCTTTCATCCGATATAAAAATACTCAAGATGTTAGAAAATGCAAATTTCCCTAAATTTTTTTCTGCCTGATCTTACAAAGGATAGTGAACTTGCTTCTGTACCTATGCTTTCACTTAACACTACATTTATGCACTGAGTGAGTACAATAGCTGCAGATAATAGTTTGAACCGACATCATTAAAACAAACTCCATTTGTGTTTTCCTGAGGTGAAAGCTGGACCTCAGTTTATATCACTAATCATCATCTTAGTCTTAGCCAAATTCACTAGAGTGACTTAGAGGACTAAGCCCTTTACTTTCCTTAGTATTTTTTCTTCCAGAATACCTAGCACCTAATTCTTCTACACTCTCTGTGGTAATTACTAAATCACCAGCATACAACATCTCTCAAAAGAACTTCAAGAACAATAATAAACAGCAAAGGACACAAAACAGATCCTTGATGAACACCTGCCTTCGCACCAAACTTATCCCACATAATCTTCTTAATTCTTGTTGCACTGTTGTTATTCCTATACATGGCCTTTACTGATATTATTAACCATTCATTGACATCTAACTTTCTCATAGCCCACTTTACAATCTGCAGTTGATGTGGTGTAAATATAACACCCATAGTATCTTTACCAGGCATGAAACCAAACTGAATTGAATTTATGTCAACCATTTCTCTAATTTTCTGTTGTATAATTCTTTCAAAGACCTTCATCTTACGTTCTGATAACTTCAACCCTCTGTAGTTTTCTCTATTATTAGCCTCACCCTTATTCTTAAAACAATTTTCAATTATACTAGTGTTCCAATCTTCTGGTATTTCATTCTCTACAATGATTTGGTTAAAATGATTTGTCATCTGCTAAAAGCCTAAGTCACCAGAAGCTAACAACATTTCCAACACCACACCAGATGTCTCAAATGCTTTATGTTTCTTCATCTTATTTAAGGCCTTTTTTACAGACTTCTCATCAGTTTGGGGCTGTGGTTCTATAATTGGCTTGTTGATAACTGAGTTATCCTTATCCCACTCAAATTCCTCATTTAGCAGTCTCTGGTAGTGCTCTTTCAAAGCCAAATGCTTTTCTTAATCACTATTTGCCAAATCTTCTTTATCATATACTAGCAGTAAAGCCCAGCGTTGCTCGGGTGTAATGAAAGCTTTAAAACTAATCCATGGTCCTGGAGCTCAGACTTTTTGGATGTTGGCACAAAAGACTAAAAAGCAATAGTTGTTTCCAGTTAAAGTGAAACCGTAGACTGAAAGATAAAAAAAAGAATGGATGTAAGTCAAATTTTGAAGTTTGGTGAGAATCGGATAAACATTGTGGATCTGTATAAAGGACATACAGACTGATAAATACACACACAAACAAACATCTTGCCTTTTATATATATATATATATATATGTGTGTATATATATATATATTATCGAACTGCAACCTTGAACCTTCTGAATATCGTTTCTTATATCGTTGTCTATGAGTGTATGAAATTTGATTAAAATCGGACCACTCCTTCTATAACCAGATTTTTTCGATTATCGATTTTCAATATTTATTGGGGGTACCTCAACACAAAACCTAGCTAAGAACACTCGCAGACGCTTATAGTACAACTGTGTACATTTTCAAGAAATTCGGTTCTGCCATTTCAGAGTCTATAGGTAATGGACACACACACAGAGACAAAGTTCCATTTATAAAATAAGTTTATATATATATAAAATTAAGTTACATAATAAATTTTAAAACCACTTATTAAGTTTTTGTAAATAATTTTTAATAAAATAGAAATCTTAAGCTGAAACACATACATTGCTATAGCCATGTTTTTTGATGATGCAGGACCAGGATTAATCTCACATAAAACAAAATGGGTCCTGTCTGACAAAGAATTTGCTATAGTTACTTGAGACAAGGTTTTATAAGGCCAGATACTCTTCCTAATGCCATTCAGACATTCATGGTAGCTAAAAGTACACTGATTGATTTAAGCAAGGCACCAGTTCCAGGAAAGTTGCTATTCAAGGCTTGAGGCCTATCCTAGCTTTATATATAAATGTAAACTTATCACTATACTTGTTTTGAAAACCCTCCGAGTATATATGTGGAAGGAAAAAATGGATGTAAAAAAAAAAGATAGAGCTAAGCACGTGAATATCAGTCAAAGTACATAGCCCAAAGAAGAAAAAAAAACCCAGACAAGTAATCTATAATAAAAAAGCACTCAACATGTAAGCAGAACAGACAAAATAGATAACCTAAAGAGCCAACAAACCTACCTAGGTTTCACCTAACCAGATCTTCAGGGAAGTTGATTTTTGTATTGTAAGTGACATGCCACTCTCTTCACCAGCAGAAAAGCTAGTGGGGGAGCTGGTTTAGACACCAACCATCCATCTTATGTGCCAAGTTGTACTGGATAGCAGGATTAAGTCTGACCTGACCAAAAGGAAATAATAAAGAAAATCATTTCTTAAGAAATGTATTGAAAGTTCACTAATTTCAGAATTCTTATGGTAAAATAACATTCAAGACTAAACAGCATATCAGTTTTCTTTAAAACTACAGCTGATACAGTATAGAATAAATTTAAAACTGCTATAAAACTGCAAGATCTAAGTATGTCATAATTGAAAATTGAGTGTCACTGTAATTTTTAATTTTTCATTATTAATATTTAATGGAACCAGCATTTTGTTATATTTGCTCCATCATATTCTCACTTTAACATATGAGACCAATTCAATCAATTACAATCTAAATAGGATGTCACAAGCAGTTTTTCCCTATTTTTTTTTCATTTATCCACCATTTTTCAATTGGATATATTTTTGTCTTTCAAGTATAAATACATGTATACCCTGAAAATTCTACCAAATTGGTTGAGTAATACCAGTTTTATTGTGAAAACATTGACTTGAATAATGAAATCTGACATTGTAGTTTTATATTTGACTTTACACATAGTTATAACATAGGACACTATAATATTAGATGCAAATTAATATGAATTTGATTTTTTTTTTTTACTGTTTTACTAGTTCTTATTTCTTTGGGGAAATTAATGTCACAAACCAAACACAGAATAATGTTTTACCCAAAAGAAAATCAATTTGCTACTAATATGCAGATATTTTTATTGGTGTATGTTTGTACAAATATATATCATAATATGCAAATTCACTTAAATTATTCTCTAACCACCTAACCTCTTTCTTCTCCCCTCTGCCATCTTTGCATCTTGACTTTCTTCATCAAAATGAAAATTACAGTTTTATTTTTGTATACAGATAAGGGTGACCAGATTATTTGTTGTGGTGTAATGCAAATGATAATGTTTCATCCAATTTTGAAATTTCCAAACTATCTTGTGGTCAGCTTTATTAAAGTGTTGATAAAAACCAAACCACAAAAGAAATTTTATCAATGAAATGCTAAACTAAATAAAATTTGTGTCTTTTATACTTACTGTTTTGATAACTAAACATACAACAAAAGATGTCTGCAAAATAAAATCTATAAATAAACAGTATTATACAAGTTGGGTATTGGAGATTTTATAAATTTATGAGTGGTGGGAGTGGGCTGTCAAAAATGACAGCAAAATATTTATATCGATATGCCATCTGAAATGATGGCAACATATATATTGATGTACCTACTATTGAGTATCTTACATTAAGATGTAAAAAGAAAATAATACACACCCCTGAGTATGACAGGAGGGAATTATAAATACACAATGGTCTTTATTATAATAGAGAGGATATATATATATATATATATCACATGACGCATATCTGACCAATGAAACTATACCTCAATCAATATACTGTTTCTTGGATTTTTAAATCATTTGTCTTTAATAAATCTCTGAAGAAGCTTGTTATAAGTGAAACATGTTAGATTAAAAACACTTTTCTCCTACTTGTTCTTTACTTATTCTGTTCATCATGTCAGATTCTAATCCATATATTCAACACACACACATATACATATATATATATATATATATATATATATATATATATATATATTCTTCACTACTCAACAAAATAATTAATGCAAAAAATAAAATAATAAGGCACTGTTAAAGAGCAAACATGTGGCAAGAGCTTTCATAGCTTGTAGTTTAATAATGGCTAGTAAGGAGAATAACCTAACCTGACGCTGCCTTGATATTGTCTCTCTCTTTATGAGTGTGACAGAAAGGAGATATATATATATATATATATATATATACAGACACACTGGTATTTATTATAGTAGAGGGGATATATCTATTAAGAGGAAGGAAGCAAGATTTGAGCTCAAGCTCTTGTTTCATAATTTAACCTTCAAAATCTGACCTTGAGCAATTCTGGTTTATGGCAGATGCAAAACTTTCCTCCAATTTGCCAACAAAACTTCTTTTATAAGCAGATAGAGACAGATCAATACGGAAGTGTGTGTGTGGTTGCTTTGTGATTACGATAGTTGAACAGCCCTCTGACAAAACCTTTCAATTCCAGGAAAAGTCAGGCAAGTAATTTTATGCAAATAGCCTTGGAAGAAGCACAAGCTCCCAATTCCAATCCCCATAAATACACGCACACACTCCAAGTAGTTTTGCTCCATTTTAGTTCTACCATGAGCAAATGACAGGGAATGAGAAGACAAATGGTAGCAATGCAAATTCTTTGTAATCTAAATAATGCACATGCTTTCTGCACCACATAAGATTAATATGTTTGGCAAAACAAATGATGGAATACATCAGAGCTTTCATTTCTGAGACAGCATTGACATTTGTATTTAGATACATAAACAACTACTTACCAAAAGATATGTTTGTCTTAGTAAAAAAAATAATTCCTTATTTTATGTGTATAAAAATGCCCAAAAGGAAAATTAAAATTTAGCAACAATGATGAAAGGCAATACATTGAATTCTAAATGAAATTAAAAATGAAAAGACTCTAATTAAGTTTTAGGTAATATTTTGTATTGAAGAGCAGTAAGTCTTGCAGAAATCAGTAAATTCCATAGCATAGCGACTCAGACACTGTATTTAATTATCATCACAATGTTTACCTTATATTTGTTTTTCTCACTTATTGTTTCTCAGCACAAAAAAATCTACTCAATATGATTGGTCGCTGCTGCACTTAGGCTAACCAATCAAATCATATTTGTGTTATCTGCAAGAAACATTCTTATAGTTATGGAAAGTAGGCCACTGGCAAGTAATGATTTTCAATCCAGTCCACATTCTCTGACACTTTCTGACACATTGCTTTTGCCGTTTGTTTTAAGAAAGAATTGCTTTAAAATGGTTGGAACAGATTCTTTTCTACACTGTGAGCACTGGCATTATTTTCCATTATTTCTGCTCCACTTTCCTTTTTCTTTTCTTTTTTTTCTTTGACAGTTTGTTATTTATTCAAACAAATTATCTCTCTGATAATATCTACTTTGTAAGAGTGAAGAGGCAACAACCATTTTCAATAACACAAAGGAAATGGAAAAGTTAGAAGTAAAAATGAATAATATAGAGAGACAATGATAAAAAATTACAGACGATTTCCAGGAAGTCTTACATTTCTTCTTGTTTTTTTTTTAGTGCTTGGTTTGTTGTATTGTTTTAATATTTTCTCTCCTCTCTTGTTGTTCTCATAATTTGTTCCAAATTTTATAAGAATATTTTAATTTTAGGAATATTATCTATAATATCTAACCTTGAGAAGTATGTTGGTGAGATTCATTACTATGCAACAGTGTGAGAATCTTTAGTTTAGATTAAAACAAAATCTTATTTTTTGCATCAAGACGTTAGAAAACATATTTCATGTGAGAGAAATAAGCATATCTTATAAAAGCTATTTTAAAAGGATTAAATTGTAACAAATTTAGTACAGGAGATAAAAGAATTGAACATAGAATAAGCTAAGGACAATTTTGCCCAATATCAAAACTTATTCAAAACTAAAGCATGACAAACTCCAGTCATATTCTTAAATAGTCCCACCAGATTAAGTTTTTCATGTAGTTGTCATGCCTGGTGACCAGATTGTTTAGAAATATCTAAATTATCAACTTCATACAACTGTTTTCTCAAATCAATGATTAAAAATTGCTTTTGGTGAAGGAAGGTTGTAAGTCTTGGAAAGAACTATCCTTCTGTTATATATCGACAAACAACAAACACGCATATATATAAAAATATATAGTTATATTTTTATTAATGACGATGAACCGTGTAGCATAGGGAACAGAGAATTGAGAGAGCGCGCTTCTAATGGGTTGACGGGAGTGTAGTCTTATCTGTTGTGTCTCTCTTCACCGGCCGATCTCTGTTGCTCCTCTACTGGCGAATCCGTGTGCCGAGGTCTTTTTATAATCTTCCAGAACCGGGACTTTTTCTTCCGGTTTTGCCTCGCCCACGCACGCCCATGTAATTCTCAGAGACACCTGTTCTGTTTGCCTCTGTAGTTATTTCTGTTGCTGCCGGAAATAAGGTCAAACGACATCCGTTCCTTTCAACGACCGGAAACACCCTCGCTTGCATCAGCCTTCCTCGGGTGGGGCCAGATTGTTATATTACACTTCTTCAAACCTCAAAAATTAGTGCTACAGGTTCACAAACAAAGAACTGTATTTGATATCAGAAACTGCATCATTTGAGAACTAGCAACAGCAGCAACAATTAAAATGAATATCACATATAACTTGAAAAATAATGATATAATCAAGATTCTGGTGTTTCATATAACTTTGAAAAATAAGATTATAAAGGAATCACTTGTCAATATTGGAAAGAACAATAACAGCAGACTTGAGAAACCTATTTTCCTGAAAGATTGTTTTAAGAGAAAGATTTTATGAATTACAACTGAAAAGAAAGCTCCCATCAATACTGGAAAGAGCAATAACAGCTACTGGACTTGAGAAACGTATTTTCTTGAAAGATTGTTTTAAGAGAAAGATTTTATGAATTACAACTGAAAAGAAAGCTCCCATCAATACTGGAAAGAGCAATAACAGCTACTGGACTTGAGAAACGTATTTTCTTGAAAGATTGTTTTAAGAGAAAGATTTTATGAATTACAACTGAAAAGAAAGCTCCCATCAATACTGGAAAGAGCAATAACAGCTACTGGACTTGAGAAACGTATTTTCTTGAAAGATTGTTTTAAGAGAAAGATTTTATGAATTACAACTGAAAAGAAAGCTCCCATCAATACTGGAAAGAGCAATAACAGCTACTGGACTTGAGAAACGTATTTTCTTGAAAGATTGCTTTAAGAGAAAGATTTTATGAATTACAACTGAAAAGAAATCTCTTATCAACACTGGAAAGAGAAATAAGATGGACTTGAGAAACAAATTTCGCTGAAAGATTTTATGAATTTAACCAATTGTTCTGTCAATGAAATCTTAATGTTTTTATATAAGGAAATGGCTAATATTAACATTATGATTTTGACTTGAGATGTTAAGTCTTCATCTTTCCCTTTGTATAAGTTTGTGTTAAGTTTCACTTTTACCCTTGTTTCTAATAATTTGTCCAGTTTTTACTTCATTACAAGTATTTTATTGTCTATGTGTATTATAAATTAAGCAAATACAGAATCTTAAATATCTCAGAAGTGTTTTGACTGATCACAAAAAATGGGATACAAAAATCTAAAGTGTACCTCAAAAAACTAAACACATTAAGAAAGAGGAAAATTTCAATAGAAACAGAAAAAAGAGTTCAGAACTATTGTGTAATAACAATTGTTTTATTTAATGGTGAATGCTGGATAATTTCTCCACAGATTAATACATTTGAGATCACAGAAATGTGGTTGAACAGTAACATACTGGAAATATCATGAAAGAAACGTGAACAACAAGAACGTTTTACAGAAAATGAGAATAAAAAGGATATGTTTAGAATCACGAAGAGATGGATAAAATATACGTAGATGACAATGTTATGTGTGAATTTTACTCGCAGATGCTTATAGTACAACTGTGTAAATTTTCAAGAAAATCGGTTCAGCTGTTTTGGAGTCTATAGGTAATGGATACACACACACACACACACACACACACAAAGTTCCATTTATAAATAAGTTTAGATTAGATATAATAATATAAATATATATTAACATGTAGAAGTTTGAAAAGTAAGACTGGTCACTTATGATTATGAAATATTATCTACTTATATTTAATAAATTTAAAATTTAATCAAGGCAACAGGTTTCTTTAATTTTTTTATGACATAATGCCATTGAGAAGTTAAGTTATACCTTGGTTACAAAATTCTTTTGATTTTGAGGCAAAAACATCTCAGTGTCTTTATTAACCACTGCATAATTAATCCTATCCAGTAATGTTGTAATAGTTTGAAAAGAAGATAATCCAATAGAGCAATGTTGAGAGAGTTGGGTGTATGGTAAAACTTTGGGTGTATGGTAAAACTTTCATATTCACAGCTAAACATTTTTCTTGACTGTTTTTATTTTTTGTTTTTTTTCTTTTTCTGCAATGTGTGGTCTTGGATTGTGATGTGCAAACCTTTCCAAATAATCAGTAATACTTAATTTTTAGTACTGACTAGGAGAGTACTGGATTGCTACGTGATGTCCATCCTCAATATGGCAGTGAATGCTGGACAATACCATCAAAGATAAAGAAAAAACTTGAAGCAACTGTAATGTGGTTCTACAGAGGATGCTGCGAATCTCATGGATAGAGCATGTGAGCAATGATGAGGTCTTGGAAATGATAAAAACAAAAAGGAAATTAATACTGAGCATCAGGAAGAGACAGCTAAAGTTCCTGGGACACGCAATGTGGAAGGAGGGCCTGGAGAACCTGATACTAACAGGCCAGATAGAGGGGAAAAAGAGACAGGGGAAAGCAACAGATAACATATTTGAAGGACCTAATCAGGTGGATGACGGAATGAGGATTGCACGGTGTAACAAGAGAAGGCGTGCTCAGAGCCACCAGTGATAAGGAAACGTGGAAAGCCATGATCGCCTACATCCTGAAGGGACAGGGCACATAGAAGAGAGAGTATGATCTGCCAGTTGACCACAATATCTCTCAGAATTGACTGTTTCATTACATTTTACATTTTTATAGAAGATAATCTTCATATCCTATCAAACACCCAACATTCTTATAGTTTTGTTACAGGTCTTTCCTACGATCATAAATATTGTCTCTTTCACTGAACATGATTATAAATAACCAGCTTTACACCAATGGTTAGAACTCTTTCCAAAAACCATTTAGTAATATGCCTTGATCAAATAACTGTTAATTCTCTTATTTAGATAAGACTCAATGAGATCATGCGCAAAAACAATGTCACACTTTACTAAGTTTGCAGAACTTATTTGCTTATGGTTAATAGAGCTTACTTTTTTGTTGAAATTAGTCATCTAGTATGACGGGCATCTTTGAGAATTAGATTCCTCTGAATGAGACAAATCATTATTAGAATTTCCTAACTCTCAAACTTTATTTCTATTAGCCAGTGAAATATCATATGTGATACACACTCGAGACATGATCACCTAAGCAACTGGCTGGGTAGAGGATTTTCACACATTAGGTTGCAATTAATTTATGTGGTAGACTGCTTGACAACAAAGGTTATAAAACCCAATCTCTCCTGCTATTTAACCTATAGCTGGAGGGAAAAACGATGGATTAATGCCTTTCCTAATGGTATGTACGTGTAAGTGAATGCAAAGAATTTGAGTGGAATTTGAACTCAGCTCTTGGATTTCTTATTTAGAGCTAACATCTGCTGCACCACAACACATATCCTCATTTCTATAAGCAATGCAAATGTTTCTTGCTCTATTTGCTGAATTTTTAAAAAATTATGTGACTTTTTCAAACTTATTTAAGTGATACTCAGTTTGTCATATGAAATGAAATCAGAGTTAAATTACTTGCAAAATGTCACTAAATTAAAATCAATTTTTGATATTAATCATTGATTAACAACTACTCTAGACAATTGCAGGCAATTCAACTGATTTTCAACTTTTTCTAAGCAGCTTAGTATAATTAACTGTATGATAGCTGATTAAAACAGTATGCATTAAACATTGTTAATCTGTGCTTATCCAAAATTAATAAAATACTTTTTTATTTTCACTGGATAGGAATTTAAAATATCATCTTTTGAGTTCTTAGAAGATTTAAACTGTAGCAGATTGATTAATAAACAGTTGATTACAATTGTTACTTAGATTAGCAAATCTTTGAAAGTTAAAAATAAGTGGTGGCCAACAAGAGGTAAATTTTTATAAATATTTTGAAAGTCAAAAAAATATTCTATCTAAAGCCACTTCCTTAAAATTTACAAAACACTTCAACCAGCCTTAAGTCAAACAGGAGAAAAATTTTAAATAAGAAATAGTGTTAGTCCATGCTTGAAAAACTGAAATATGAGCTATGTTTTTCAAAACATTTGGCAAAACTTCCTATCTTTTCTTGTTCCCAACAATAATTTTTCCTTTATTTACCCATCTTTGTCATCGGAGTACATATTCATCCATCCATTTGCTCAAACTTGGTAAGTAGGTTACTTGCTGCTCTCTTCTGGTTCTCTCTTTTATGATATGCCCTTTGAGTGTTAAATTCCCTAGGTCTTCTTCCCTCATTTTGAATTCGAAATATTTCAATTGTCTCTACAAGATTTCTTTCAGGTGTTTCTTTGCAGTTCTTATTCTTCTTAAAACTTCATCATTTGGCACATGGTCTTGCTCAGATATTCTCAACATTCATTTGAAAAATTACAAGTTCTTCACTTCTCTTAAAAGTTGGCATTTAACACCAAATCATTGTGTCTGAGTTCAAGCATCAGCCTCTAGTATTGGTAAGAAATTCGCAATTATCTCAATCATCAGGTAGCTCTTACCATAACACACTACTAAATATAATTTTATGAAATGAAAAATGTCAGTGGAAAGTGACTTTTTCATTGGATTGATCCATCTAAAATAATGTCTATTTCTGCACTTCCATTGAATGGAAAATAGATTTTTATATCTTTCTATAATAGGTCAGGGCTGATTTTGTATTTTATCCGCAATTACTGCATTTTCTAGACGAATGGTTACACACCTGTGTATTGGATGCATCAAGATTTTGGCATGAAATATTTAGGGTAAAAATGCACACATCACAACCAAAAAACTCAAAATTACAACCTTATCTTTTTGTGACAGTCTCACTAACCATTAAGAAACACTTACAGTATCAGCACAAATTGTATTGCTGGTACTATTTTTAATAGAAATGAGATAATGTTTAATTACCAAGTTATTTTTCGGAAAAGAAGAATTTTAGTACATTTTATCATACATTTATTGAAAATTGTTTTAGTTCTTTTTCAGGGAGTAACATCTGCACATAAAGTAAATACATAATAAAAAAATTTACACAGAAATATGGTACTTGTTGGTAAATAATATTGTAAAGCATATATGGAGAAAAGCAAATTCCAATAGCTGTCTATAAAAAAGTAGCTCAATTCCAGCCACTTTCTCATCGGTGGGATGTTGCTTCCCTCTGTCTCTTTTACAAATATTTTCATGGCTTCTGCTTTGAAGAACTTAGGTCACTGGTGCCCCCTCCACAAGAATTTACCAGCAACCAGACTGGAATCAAGGTCCCACCCTTTTATAGTTAGATCAACAAAATTCAGGTGACAATTGTACTCCAGCAGCTTCTTTTCTCGTGCTTCTTGCCTGTGGAACTCCCTTCCATATACTTGCTTTCCTGAGAGCTACAACCTCCAAGATTTTAAATGCAAAATCAATTCCCATCTCTTATGCACTTAACTCCAGCCATTTCCACATCACCCTGTGTATTTTGTTCTTTTCCTTTCTCTCTACCTTCATAACTGTCTTCACCCCCTGTGTTCACATCCTTCTTCCACTTTCACCCCCTGTAGCTGGTTTGTCTTTGTCTTCACTCTTTTCCTGTCTAAAAACTTGAACTTTCTTATGTAGCCCTCTGCACATCAGTGGCAGTACCACCTTGCTTGGGGTGAAATGATTAAAAAAACCAAAAAAAAACCACATACACACACACACAAAACATGCAGCAACATACCAGCAAGGCAAATTATTATGTAAAATCTGTTATTTCTACAAAACAAACAACAAAATATTGTGCAATTCTATGATTTCTTAATTTTCTGAGTTAATTTTTCAGGATAATTGTATTCATATATTATTTGTTCACTTCCAGGAGTCCTAGTTTCAGAACTAAGCTCTATGAATACACTGATTCTCGGTAAACCCCACCTTTTGTGGTTTCATGTCCCTCACATATATAATAATGCTGTATTAGATGCAGAGTAATTTAAAAAAAAAAAAGGCATCCAATAGGCTGGTAGATATGGTAATTGATGTGGTCTTGTGCTAACAAACCAATTTTTCTAACATAGAAAGTTAACTTATGTGAGCTTGTAAGAGGTAACATTTTAAATTCCTGTCTCCATATTCCACTTATCTTAAATAAATAACATCAACATAAATCTCTCTAAGAAAAAAAACTTCCTAACACAATAGTGATTCTAATTTCTGTTTTTCCAGCAAAAAAAATAAAGTCAGAGAATTTCTTTTGACAGCCAAAATGCCTGAAGCAGAATATTGATGATTTTCTGACCCTCATCATTTCCCAGTAAATATCATTCATATGAGGATAATTGTCCCTGGCAATAATTGGTTTACACCAGCAGTCAGTTGTGTTTATTAAACTGCCAGCCCCATTCTTATCAAAAGCAATTAAAGAAAATGATTTTCTCCAAGTGCAAAGCTTAATAAAATCAACGATAATTTAATTGCGGGGCAGAAAATTAGTTTTTCATAAAAAGAAGAAAATGAAAAAGGCTTTTATTCATTGGTATTAGGGTTTATAAATTTTGATACAGATCTATATGCTGATCTATATGTGTGTGTGTGTGTGTGTGTGTAATTAATGCAGTTTTATCTATTCTTTTATATACATAAATATAAATGTCTCAAGTGTATCAGCATCTAATATATGAGTATGTGCATTGGGAAACTTATAAAAATATATGTAAAATATTTACTGAGCTTAGTATGAAAGATCTGTATATGGCTATATATTTAAACACATATATATAATTGAGAATAAGATTGCTGTATTTGTTACATATGACCAAATTCATTCCTATACCACCATCAAATTAGGTTTGTATACTTACTGGATTCAGAGAAAGAGTGTAACATTAAAGTATTAATTATGAGAAAGGAACAATCTGCTACTTTCTATTATGTAGAAATATTTTTCATAGTAAATAGATACAATTTGTAACTATTTTCTGTAAGACTTTTTCTTTTGTAATTAAAAGTTGGACAAAAAACATTTATATGATTTGAAAAAGCAATATCATAAGAATTTTCCTCTAAAATACTGGGTGTGATGGATAAATTATCTAAATTACGCAAGAATGGAAATCACACTGACATCACATTTCAACAGTTATAATTAGTAAAATTGCACAAAAATATCTTGAAATACTAGAGAGTAAATTTATTCAATAAAATCATGATAATAATCAAGAGGGTTGCAGTCTGGAAAGTTAGGTGGCAAAATATAAGGGGTGATGTAGTTTCAGAAATTGTCTGACAGCCATGATTAGGTTCTCTTGCTTGTGTGGGATTGTGTAGAGTCCTGTTGTTAGACATAGGGTCTTCCAGTAGCCATCCTCTTGACCCAGAGCAGCACTGCATCCTGAAGGCACTTGATATAGTCCTCCATGTTGAGTCTGAGGCTCTTAGCAACAAACTTAGGAGTTCTTCTCTCATCCGAATTATTAGGGTGAGTTTTCCAAGCTGCCATATCTTTATAATCACCCTTAGACTTCTTCAGTTATTTCCAAATCCTCTGCACTGTCCTCAGATTCATACACAAACACTCTAAGATGGTTGGACTGAAGTTTCAGTATTGTGTCATGGTTTACTTTTTACCACAGATGATACCCAACTGACCCTACTCTACTATGTAGTTAACAAATCAAAACAAACAAAGCACATGTGAGAAATTTAAAATATAAAATGTAACAATTTACCCTTCACACCCTGTATATTTTCTACATTTTATATAATTCTTTCAAAGGAAACTTACCAGGAACAAGTAAAAACAGTTTTGTTTTTCTTCTATTAATTGCTGTTATGAAGTTTCTGAACATGAAACTAGATTCATTCATAAGAGCAAGAAATCTTTAATTGACAATATTTTAAAAGAGACATTTATTTCCTTTTACTCCCAAAAGTTACAGAGGAATACTTTTAGTATATATTCAACAGATTTGAAAAGAATCTTACTAGCTCATTATAGCAGTACTACAGAATTACCCTGTAGTACTAATTAACAGCTGTGATACAAATCTTGACCCACTCCATGTCAAAGACAGGTATTTTAACTAGTTTTTATATATATATATATATATATGATGGACGGTAATGGTAGTGTATATGTATATTAATACATGCGTCACATTGATAATTTTTAAATATATGTGTGAGGAATATTTTGGATGGTAAAGTGTGTGATAGTGTATGTGTGTGTTTATTCTTATTCTTCTTTTACGCATTGTTTCCCTTCAGGACAGAAGCAATCATGGCTTTCCACATTCCCTATCCCTTGTAGCTCTTAATACCTTTCTCTTGTTATTTCTCCCAAACCCTGTTCTACTATCTATTTGTTCAAGTCCATCAAGTATGTCATGTGTTTCTTTCCCCTGTCTTTCCCTCTCTCTCTCTCTCTGTCTTGTGAGTATCAGATTCTTCAATCCCTCCTTCCTCATTACATGTCCCAGAAACTTCAGTTGTTGTTTCTTGATGTTAAGTTTTCCTGTCTCTTAATACTCTTTTCAGCTTCTGGAATGCATCGTTGGCTATACCAATGATCCTTCAGATCTTCATATTGCACTTTCTGTCCTCTGTGAGAAGACTTCCTAGGTATTTAAATGTTTGTATCTGGTTGATTTCAGTATCCCCAACTTATGGTTGGCATTTTGGGCTCCTTTTGTACTGATGACCATGCATTCAGTTTTCTAGTAGTTTATGTTTAGCCCTTTTTTTTTCACTTTCTTTAGCTACCTTCTGTAGGAGGTCTTGTAGTTTTCTTTCAGTGTCTGCCAACAGCACTGTATCATCTGCATATCTTACATTGTTCAGTTTGTGGCTGCCAATGATGAATGCTGGCAGGACTTCTACTCAAAATTACCTTGCTGAATAGATCTGGTGAGACGACTCATCCTTGTCTTATACCACTTTCTGTTTTTGTATATCTGCTGAACACATTTCCTCTCTGTATGCAGCCCATTTACTGCCAGTACAGGTTCTTGCTCAAAACAGCTCTTATACTGGGACAATTCTGAACAGTTTTGTCTAGGTCAGTCAGTTAAGTGCCATACATGATGCACGCTTGGGCAATCATGTCTCGAAAGAAGCATGACTGACTGGACAGAATATTATCCTGCAGTAGGTTGCCATTACTTTCTGTAGTAGACTGGTTGCCAGCCAAGGCTATAGAACCCAATCTGTCCTATTATTTAACCCATAACTGGAGGGAAAAGACAGATTAATATCTTTCCCAAGGGTAATAGTGCATAAGTGAATGCAAGGAATTCAACTGGAATTCGAACTCGTCTCTCCGATTTCTCGTTCCACGTCGATATCCACTGCACCACGCAGCACATCCTAGGTAGCATTTGTCTAGGTAGCAGACATTTTTGTCTTAGCATGAGTGATTATAAGAATTTAATTATTTTTTTCAAATATGGATACATGGATAATACAATCTTAACCTCTTCAAATCAAGGGTTTGTCATTATTGTAACAATACAATTTCTCACACATTCTTATCATTTTTTTTTCAAGTTAATTTAATTACCATGGTTTCTAAGGAATCTTATCTACCAGCCCATCTTTGAATTTGTTATGATGGGCTTTGTATGACTCCTGTTTTTCATTTGTAAAATTTACAGATATACATAATAACACCAAAGTGAGATATTTATATCGAAGGATTTATCATCAGAAATATTTGGTTGTTTGGTAGATAGATGAAAGTTCTTGTTATATAGTTATTAAATGTTTTTAAGATTTGTGTTTGTCTTAGTGAATGAATAAATAAATGATTTTGTTTGTGATAAGTTTATCATTAAAAGGTCATGTTCAGTATGAGAAAGTAATATTTGAGTAGAACTTATCTTTTGATTTTCATTCCTAGAGCTTCCCAAATTCACATGCTCACATAGTGAAAGGCTGTTGAAGAGAGGCTAGATTTTAAATTTCCCACCACTAGGGCTGTTTCTTTTTTTACAAGTGAATCATGGGAAATTAGTTTTTTTTTATTTCTTGTGATCATGAAATCATTACACACCAGAATTTTATGGGTATCTTTTTTGATAGCTGGAAGTTAGTGAGATACCTGGAATTTCTCAAAGCTATAGGAAGACATTGCCAGTTAAGTGGAAAATCATATTGTTTTGATAGTTTCTAACCAGTGTATTGAAAAGTATTTGTTATTATTTATTTTTGAATTTGATTACAGCCTTAATATTGAGACAAACCTGGGAACATAGCAAGCCAGGTGTATACTATAGGATACACATCCTATATCATCCATCAACAAACTAGAACACACACATTAAAATTGCACACCTACAAACTTGGACTCAAACAACTAAAAGCATTTTGGAAAAACCCAGACCAAAACAAATTTCACAAGTCAGTGTGAAAAGCAAAATTCTGGATCCTAATTGGATAGCAATTTAAAAATTTATATGATTTCAGCCAAATGTTTTTTCACACCTAAGCAAGAATGCTTGCTGGAGCCGGCAACATGATAAACTTCCCTATTTAAACCATGTCTGTAACCATTCAAGTCCAGTCTGATATTGGTAGCAGCTAGATGATGGACCTTGTGGCAATGTAACAAAAGTAATTTCAAGAAGCCGAATGACTCAGACTTAGGGCACAGATTCATTCGATCTCTTCTTCCAGTTTATCTTTTCCTCATTTTCACACCACCCCACCAAAGAGAGCAATGACAACAGGACATATGAAGTATAATATCTTGATTTGTTTTATCTTCTCTCTCACTCTGTTGCCAACCTACCACAAAGAGAAAGGAATATTACAATCACAATTTGCTTACTACACACAAAGGAACATAAGACTTAAAATTTTACTACTATCAGTATACAGCCCAGGGACACTAAGCTATTTACTACTATCAAACCATGAACTCTAGACTTCCGTGGAACAATGAACATACATTTCACTTTGCAAGTCGATTACATACATTTTTTATCAAACATTATGCTCCTTCTTCTCACCAATATGTAATAGCATTAACAGTAAACAAAATTCTACTTATTTTTTCAACAACCTGATGCTATCTTTAAATGTGGGGATTGTCAGCTACGTTTAGAAGTGGCCTTATACCAGGCATGACCGGCACACCCTACAATATGCATACAGTCGATCTTATATGTTGTCACAGCTTCTGCAGTGATATGCAGAAATCCTTCATCACATTACCTACTTTCATCTCCTTTTGCATTTATATCACACAACTCATCATTACCATGCTAATTTCAATGGCTTTCAAGTCTTTTATTGGGTGAATTCTAGAATAAAAATAATTTTAATACAGTCAGAAGCAGATAAAAATTGTTAATTGATTGTTATCAGTAATAGCATAGAGAAACAAACTCAGAATGCAGTTATCCTTCAAGTGGTGTATATTTTATGTCAAGATTTTTTGTAACAAATTAAGAGTAAGATTAAAAAAAGTAATTAAATGACATTTAAATAACAGTAGATAAAAAAAATATACCTAAATAAGATAAAAGCTGATATTGGTTCATGTTAAAAACAACAACGATTTGATTTATCTAAAAAAATGCAAGGGTTAATGAAAACACTTAATCTCAGAAATTCAGAAAGAAAGAAACTTTTCTAGTTTAATGATAAGTTTATTGAAAAAAATTAGTAACATATTTAAATTGTTTACCAGGAAAGTCATTCCTGACAGTTATTTTGACAGATGAAAAATATTATCTTATTTCTTTTCACTTGTATTTATTTAGCCAAAAATTATGAATTCTTCTATTATCTTTTAAAAAAAGTCTCTTTGAAGAAGGAAGTTGTTTTTAAAAAAAAGAATAACTTTCAATACAAATTTTCAATTTGAAAAACAAGTAAATCAAATGAAATCACCATTTTTAAAATGAATAACAATTTCCAAAAGATCTGACTCTACCTTAAGATACTTACTACCCAAGAAAAAAGGCAAACAAATATTGAGATATATATATATAAGAGATGAAGAAAAGACTTGAGGAAACAGAAAAGTGGTTCAACAGAAGAATGCTGAGGATATCATGGATTGAACATTGGAGCAATGACAAAGTTTTAAGGAAAATGAAAATAAAAAGGACACTTACACTTAGAATCAGGAAGAAAAAATTAAAATATTTGGAGTACATAATAAGAAAAGAAGACTTTCAAACTGTTACAGTCCCAGCATATTTTCTTTTTTTTTTTTAATCATATCACTCCAAGCCAGGTGGTAATGCCACTGGTGTGCAGGGGGCTACATAAGAGAAAAAAAATGAGATAGGAGGAGAGTAAAGAGAAAGACAAACCAATTAAGGATGAGAATATAGGTGGGATGACAGTTGCAAAGGTGGAGAGAAAGGAAAAGATATACAGGGTGATGTAAGCAATTACATGATGATCAAAAGGAAAGAATGAGTAACCTACATAATGAGTTTATGCAAATGAAAAGCAGAACAGGAAGTAGGAAGGATAGTAAAAACACAAGAGCTATGGAGTATCATAATCACATCACCTCATATCTTGAAGAGACATGTCACATAGAAAATATATGAGCTAGGTCTGAAAAGTCCACAGTTTGAATATGAAGGTATTAAAAAAATTTGATGCTTATTTGCCAGATTTTATGAAATGAATCAGACTGAGAACTTTCCAGCACCCCATATAAGTATGTGTATGTATATACATACACACAGGTGCTGAAAACGTCTGTCTGATATTTTATATATATATATATATATATATATATAAATCTCAAACACCAAAATATTCTTATGGACTCAGATCTAAGTGATTACTCTGAGTTTCATGCTGAGGCAATCATCAGACAATATGATGAGTAGGTTTTAAAAACAAGTACTGACAAGTGAGAACATCACAAGTGTCCTTGCAAATCTTCAAATTTGGCATGAACCTGTTCAGTTAAAGTGACAATCTCTCTGTGCTTATCAACACTTTATCTTCACACAGATATTAGCATTTTATGATAAAAACCTGCTGCCAAAATACATTTTATCAGTAAAACCACTGAAAAACAACAACCTTGAGATAAATATTATCACAACCCAATAATATATATATATATATATATATATATAAAAAGTCATCCACAGACAGATCTGTTTTGCTGTATCACAGCTCATCAGTATGGTTAGACATCCAATTGTTTCTAGCCACAACTGAAACCCAACCAAATTGACATCAGTTGGCAATTCTACCACTGAGCTATGGGTGCTCGTAAGAGGAAGGCAGACTTTAGCGTGTTATATACAAGGTAAACACATGCCAGTAGCTGAAAGTGTCTAAATTCATTACTGAATGAACGATGCATAGATTGAAATATTTGTCATTTAAATTATTGATCCAGTAGTTCATCAATTTGCATATGATAAATTTTGTATAGTATATTGCTACATATAACTTAGTTTACCTCGTCTGCAATAAGCTTTGCAAGTTAATTGCAGCCTTCAAGAGCCATTGTTGTTCTCAGACGAACTAGCAACATGGATAAAACTTAACAGTGATGATCATACTCATTTTAAAATTTGACATCCCTCATATACACGCACACAAGCATACACCCATTTTATGATGTACATAAACATTGACATAAACTAAGGAAGAAAGGTAAAAGAGAGTTAAACTGAATTTCTTCTTCATGCAATTATTAAATTAGTTAAAAAGAAGATAAAACTATGATTGTTTTTGTGTGTCGTCATCTATTTTACACAATAGTTCTGCAAATATCTAAACTTATTTATAAATGGAACTTTGTCTGTGTGTGTGTCCATTACCTATAGACTCCGAAACGGCTGAACCTATTTTCTTGAAAATTTACACAGTTGTACTATAAGCGTCTGCGAGTGTTTTTAGCTAGGTTTTGTGTTGAGGTACCCCGATAAATATCGAAAATCAATAATCGAAAAAATAGGGTTATAGAAGGAGTAGTCCAATTTTAATCAAATTTCATGCAATCATAGACAAATACATAAGAAACGATATTCAGAAGTTTCAAGGTTGCAGTTCTTACAATAGTGCAGAAAATCGATTATATATATATAAAAGGAAAGATATTTGTGTGTGTGTATCTGTTTATCTGCCTGTATGTCTGTATTTTTTCAGCCTTTTTATTTTAGTTTTTGCTTCGGGTTTGGCTCTAAGTATAATTGTAGTTCTTTGTCTCAGCCATGATACCATTTACTCAGAGGACTTATTTAGCCTTCAAAATGCAGTTTACGACGAAAAAAACTTATTTGATATCGATACCAGGAAATCAAAATTTGACTTACATCCATTCATTTTTCTTTCAGTCTACGGTTTTGCTTTAACTAGAAACAACTATTGCTTTTTAGCCTTTCGTGCCAGTGTCCAAAGAGTCTGAGCTCCAGGACCATGGATTAGTTTTTTTTTTTTCATCATATTACCCCGAGCAAGGCGGTAATGCCACTGATGTGCAGGGGGCTACGTAAGAGTGAAGAGATTGGAAAAGAGAAAACCGGAAACCACATCCCAAACCGGGAACAAGGGATGCACCTCTTCACCTGTTCAATAGACAAGGGTGGAGTGTCTATTGAACAGGTGAAGTTGAATAGTGCTGTTCTTTCAAAATTAACCTAATCTGTCAACCCAGAATGAGGTGCATTTACAAATATTTGTTGAGAAAATCTGTTTCCGTAAAAAGGAATATAACAAAGAGAAGAAGCCAGTGGTAAATCAAAAGCAATCATTTATAAAAAATAAATAAATAAAAAATCTTCAGATAAAGAACACAAACACCATACCTTTAATTTAGGTGAAAATTCAAAACTGCTTTTAAAATGTGAAATGCATTTGATTTAGTTGGAGGTGTTCTAGTTATTTCAAAATGGGGGAAGTCTCTTATTTCATTGGGAAGGCAAAATCTCCAAAGATATTTCAGTGTATTTTATTACTGTGTATATTGTATTATTGACTGTGTAGAGAGTGCTGACTATGCTTGCGAAATGGCTTTGTGCCAAACAATACTGAGCCCACCATGTTTGAAAGAATCACAAGGTTGAACAAAAGATAAAAAGGTTTCGTTTGTATTAATAAGTGTAAATTTATTTAATGAGAAGAATGACATCAGTGTTGTTGTTTTGAAATAACATCTATCTTTGATAGTTCTGCATCATTTTTTTTTCTTTTGAATGTGTGTTCAATTTGCTTAAAGTCAGACAAAATGGGTTTGTGAAGAAAAGACAAATTTGGTATCACTGTATGTATACACAATTGTAGTAGATGAATGAAAATTATGTCTTTGTTTCTCCTTTTTTTGTTGCTGATAAGTAAAAGATGAAAAGGGGAGAATCAATTAGTGTAGTGTGAAAGAGTGTGTGAAAAAGGTATGTCACCTTGATGAGATATTTGGCTGATGACCTGTGACTCTCTGTAATGTTCTTTCATTCTATGCTGACAATACATAAGGAAGTAGAAGAAAGTAAGAAAAGGTATATCACCTGGACTTAAGGTTTGGCAGACAATCTGTGAAACTCTGAAAAGAAAAGCAAAATCACACATATTTACGTGTTTGTGGAAAATAGAAATGGATCAACTTTTAAATTTTTTTCTTAACTCCTGATCAACCAATAAATAAAAGGTATGAAATGGGCCAACTGTCTTATGAAACAAGCTTTTTTATTGGTGAATGTATTTTTATCGACTCATGAAAAAGTGTAGGTGAGTGTAAGCTCAGATTTTCTATGTAATCATATCTTCAAAACTCTGACTACTGATTAGATAGTATGGTGTGTCAAAATGTGAGCTGATGCTGAATAGCTCACATATAATGCAGATCTATTGCTTCTAATTTTAAAATCTGAAAAACTTTACAGGGAGGTGCAGAAAATTTCTTGGCTCAACCCAAGAGCCAAAGAATGACACCAAATTAGAAAACATTGCATTTTTTTTATTCTAATCCTTTCTTGGTGAACTGAGAACTTTTCAGTACCTTCTCATTCTTCATGACACTGATGGCTTCAATGTAACAATATTTTTTTCTTTTGTCAGTTTAGAAATAAAAAAAGAACCAATTTATAACAAGCAAGATTTTATAGGAAATAATGCAAGTAATACCTAAATATTTTGTTCCAAACAGCTCATTGATTACTAGCAAGAGTAAAGAGAAATTTGCTGCACAAACATTTACATGATGTGTGTATGTGTGTATCCAACTGTGTAGTCCTTCTCTTTTCGTTAGAATGTCGGAGTTAATTGAGTGACCAATCTTTTTGGCGAATACTTTCTCTCGTAAAGCAACAGTTACACAGAGAATGGAATTTTGCCAGGTTGGGATATGTAACTTTGATTGAGCAGGAAATAATAAAATCCTCCCAGAGTTTTATGTAATAATAATAATAAGAGAGAGAAATTAAAGCTAATATTGTTTTCATCAATATCTCTGTTTATTCATTCATAGTTTGAACTTTTTGACAAGTTGTGGAAATAAATAGATAGCTTCTAAATTCTTCCAAAATGCCAGCAATTTTCACTTTTTAAATAAAAATAAAACTTATGTCTTTTTGTGGCAGTAGGTGGTTAATTATTTTATTTATTTTTTATTGGTTATCCTCTAAATTCTCAAAAAAAGCCACATCTGTTTGTTTTTTATTTTTTAAATTCTTCTGTATTTATTTTTTTAGGTTGTCTCGTTTCTTTATTTTTTATCATCACCATTTGACATTAACACATTGTACTTCAACTGTCTGAAAGGTTCATTGATATTTTTTTAACCAAAAAACTCACATATGTTGAAGGACTTTTATTAGACTTCAAAAAAGAAATCTTTTTCTGGTTTTTCTATACTCTAGAGCACTGTCTGGTATCAATAAGAATGACAAAAATGCAAACATATAAATATATATTGTGCATATATGTGCATCTATGTTGATGCACACACACATACAAACACATTTTAATATACATATGTGGATGTTCTGTAGGAACTGAGATAGTTTTGTATTTTATAACAACACCAGTAGTTGGTGTTAAAATCCAAATGAAAGTAGAATTTCAAATACCAATTATTAAGGTAGGCAAATCCTTATCTACCTGACATAACCTCATAATATTGAGTTCTTGTTCCTTTTCTGTGTACCTTTACAACAACTACATTCATCAACCCTCTACTTTAACTGATTGATTCTGTAATTTTCTACAGATAATCATTGCTCATCAGGTTATTTAAAGCCAGAAAATATTTTTACACTACAAGATTTTTTTTATTTAGAGATAATAATGATTTAGTGATACAAGTCTTATTAATTAACCCATAGCTGGGGAGAGAAGTTGAGGGTTAATATTTTTCTCATGTGTATTTGGGTGTAAATCAAAATAAAAATTCTGAGTATTTATCTATTACCCCACATGCTTATCCAAGTTTACAACACCTGGTATTCCTAATCTAGGTACTGACCAGGTTTAAACATGCTGAACTCAGTGATTGCACAGGAACCTGTTTCAACATGATATGGCTGTAACCCCACTACTTTGCGTGGCACTTGGGTCTTGTATTAGGTTAGCAATGTTAATGGTTTATTTTCTGTTTCTTTATAAGTCAAGATTCAGTATTCATTAAACGAATAGCCAGTGCTACTGCCAGTTAAAATTAATAAAATCTTAAACTAATTTTTCAGGGAAATAACTTGGTTAAATTTACTGTTATTGATCTTGTTATTGACGTAATTCCTAACATTTTTTAAGTAATGTAAAATAGTAGCATCTTGATTATGTCGTTATTTTCTCTTCAAGTTACATGTGCTTTCCATTTTAGTTGTTTATGCTGTTGAAAGTCCTCACATGCTGTGGTTTCTGTTATTTGGTACAGTTCTTTTTGAGAATTTTGTAACATCAGTCCATGAGGCTTGAAGAAAAAAAAATGGATCTTGCTAATACATAAAAAAATATCTTCCTTGTTTGAAACATTGGCACAATACAATCCTCTATACAGTTTCTATTTCCTCCAGTTGGCTTTATACTAAAACAAATTAACATTTAATAAATACATATCATCATCATCATTATTTATCCATCACACCCAGATGGTGCATAGGGCAGCAAATTTTTGTTACTGTTTCTGTAACAAACTGTTTTTTACAGGGCAGGGTTGTTAGCCCTGCACGCAACCCCCAAACCTGGAGGACCAGTGGACCATACTTGGTCCATACGCTTACAGCACCTGGTATTCCCAAATGGTCACCCATTTAAATACTGACCAGGGTCAATGTTGCTTAACTTTGGTGATCAGATGGGAACCGGTGTATTCAATATGATATAGCCGTAGACATAAATACATATCAGGGATGTGGAATTTAACAAATACATATTTTCAAATGATTACAATAAATCTGCAGAGAAAATATATTGGTTTAAAAGATAGGAACATTTTTTTTTTCTGGGGCTTTTATACTGACTCAAAAAATAATAAAAAGAAATACCTCAAATATCTAATTGTTTCGTATATAGCCTCAGTAATTGACTAAAATAATAATAGACAAAATTATAACTGATTTTATATCTAATAAGTCAGCACAATATCTGGACAGTATTGTTGCTATAGTTTGATTATAAGAGAAGTACTTCATCTTATTTATTATGGTGTATTTATAGCAGAAAATAACTTTGTTTCTATTTTTACTCAGATTTCCAATTCATTCATAGATGAAGATTAGCTGCCAACAACATAAAATTTCAAAATAAACTTGACACTTAATAACTATGAATTTTGTAGTTTGGCAATCAATAATTTTATTGTATGTCTTCATGACAAGTTGTTTCTGCACAGAAGGAAACAATTTCTTGATCTGATTTGTTTTCTTGACAGCATAAAAGGGCAAGCTTTTTTCCGTGTCCTTGTAGGCAATCTTTCTCTTTCGTAGTTTAAGCTCACAACACTCACTTTGTCAGTTATCATCAGTTATGTCAACACATGGTGTCTTTTAAGTAGAATGTCCAGGGTTATTTTTATTAATCGTTAATATGCATTTCTTTGTTTTTCTTTATTCAGGTTAATTAAAATTCTTTCTTTCTTTGTTTTCTTTGTTGCTTTCTATTCTAACAATAATTTAATTAATATAATATATAAGTTAAATCAAACCAGTAAGCAGTTGTATTAAAAAGTTTGAATGATGATGAAGATTCAAGGTGTAGAGCATGAAAAGGTCAAAAGCATGGTAGCATAACTAGCTGATCTTTTGTACCTATATATCCACCCACGTCTATTGAACAGGTGAAGAGGCACATCCCTTGTTCCCTGTTTAGGATGTGGTTTCCGGCTTTCTCTTTTCCAATCTTTTCACACTTTTTTTTTTTTTTTTTTTTTCAATAGGAGTAGATAGACTAAACTATCGCCCGGTTCACACTCCACCCACATCTATTGAACAGGTGTAGAGGCTCATCCCTTGTTCCCTGTTTAAGATGTGGTTTCCAGCTTTCTCTTTACCAATCTTTTCACTCTTACATAGCCCCCTGCACATCAGTGGCATTACCGCCTTGCTCGGGGTGATATGATTAAAGAAAAAAATATATATATATAATGAACATACAAATGGGTTTACAGTTAATAATATAAAAATGGAAACCAATGAAGTCAGTGGAAATTCTGGCTGAAATAGTGTTTATTAATTTTTAACTATTGGAAAATAAATGAAGTCATATATCTTTACAGCTTTGGAGTAAATAGTAGGGTAGTTTAGGCTTTCTAACTATAACTGGCAATCAATCTTGGAGAAAGAAAACATTGAATTAAATTCATGGCAACCATTCTATTATCTTCTCCAAGAATAATCATAGCAATTCACAATTTACCAATATTAAAGAAATTGTGGAGAGTCATGATTGCCTATGAGTTTAAGGGAGATGGTCATTTAAAAAGAAACACTTCCTAAAGAAGGAAAATTTTGAATTCAGAAATCTGAAAAAGATAGCAGGAATCAATTTTACTACCTTACTCCCAAACTATCATGGCAATATGCAGTTTATAGATATTAAAAAGAATGGAAGTTGTGAAGAGCCATGAATGTTTACATCATGAAGAATCATAGCACTTAAAGAGAGAGATATTAATAATGTCACAGATTTCAAAACCAAAGAATGAAATAGTCTCCAATGAATTTTCCGTATTTGTAATATGACTCTCTTGAGAACCCCAATTTATTTCAAGATTCAAATGATGGATTGATTTTTTTCTGCAGTATTTTTTCTTTGTGAATTAGTTGTTGTCTTTTTTTTTTCTGTAACATCAATAATTTACACACACTGAACAAAAACATCTCTAAATCTGTATGCAGAATCAGTCTGTCTAAACCATTTCCAGCGTATTTCTTTGATTAATGTATAATTATGTCTGTCAGTAATCAGACTCTTTTCGTCGTCCTCCTCCTCATGTTTTTAGGATGTTGTTTCATTCTCATATTAACTCTTCCTTTCCTTCTAACACCAGCTTTTGCACACTTTCTGATTAGCAACTGCTCTTCACTGTTATTCAGAAAACACTCATTACTGACTATTACCATTTTCTATGCTACAATGCTTATTAGTAATAAAAATTACTCACCATACAGTAACATTTTATTTGTGGCATTCCAGTCCTGTTATTATCATTAGCAATTATTGTCTTGTTATTTATTTATTATTATTAGAAATTCTCCTTTTCAAAAATTTCATACACTATTTGTTGATATATAATCCTTTTTGGAATTAGTTGTAGCAGTAATTATAAAACAGCATTCCATTTGTTTTTACTGACATATTCAGTAAGTTTTGTATGGTGTAAAGTTAAATAAGGAAAAGTATCAATAGAAAGTGTTTATAGCAAACTTTCAAATAGAACTGCTTTTCCTAGAAAATCATCATTTGCAGTCCTTACTTTTTACCTAGACCTCAAAACCTAAATCTCTAACCACAATTTCTACTCTAACAGCTTCTTTTCACACACTTCTCACCCGTGGAATTCCCTTCCATATACTTGCTTCCCCGACAGCTACAATCTCCAGGAATTTAAATGTAAGGTTAATAGACATCTTCTATCGCACTAACTCGCGTCCATTCTCTCAAACACTTTCTTCATCTATTCCACCTCCAACCTCGGTATCCTCATCCGTCTACTACCATCCTCCTGACATTTTTTATAACTAACCCTTCTTTCTCATCACTTTCCTCTATGTAACCCCCTGCACAACAGTGGCAGTAGAATGCCTTGTTTGGGGTGAGAGGATTAAAAAAAATCATTTGCTATGCATGCTGTAGAGAACTGTGTGGGTGTGTGACTGTGTGTCAAGAAGGCCATTGACTATGTTTTACTGGAATTTTCTTCATCTGTTATTATCTGTGTTTATGATATCTTGTTGCTTTTCAGAGCTTTGAGAGTAAAATAATTACATTCAAATATATAATTCTTTATAAACTGGAACAAACGACCATAAAATAGGCTGTAACAGAGGAAATTTCTACAATTTCCAGGAATTTAAATGTAAGGTGAATAGACATCTTCTATCACACTAACTCGCATCCATTCTCTCAAGCTCTTTTTCCATCTACTCCACCCCCATATTACCCTCCTCCTGACATTTTTTATAACTAACCCCTCTTTCTCATCACTTTCCCCTATGTAAACCCCTGTGCAACAGTGGCAGTAGAATTCCTTGCTTAGAGTGTGATGATTTAAAAATAAATATTCTTTTATAAGTCCTGTCATGCTAAGCAATCATGTCTCTTCACAATTTCCTATACTTCATAGCACTAATTTTCTTTTCTTACTATCTTACTGAGTCTGTATTATACTATCCATTTACATAGACTCCTTCTTCTTCTTCTTTGTGCGCTGTCCCTTCAGGACGTAGGCGATCATGGTTCTCCACGTCTCCCTATCCCTTGTGGTTCTTAGTATGTTTGTTCCTGTTACTTCTGGCAACCCCCGTTCCGTCAACCACCTGATCAGGCTCTGCAAGTATGTTATCCGCTACTTTCTTCTGTCTCTCTTTCCTTCTATCTGGCCAGTCAGTTTTGTCCTCATTTTTGATGATATTGTTCAGCATTCACTGCCATGTTGAAGAACTGACGTCACACAGCAGTCTAGCACTCTTTTAGAGTTAAATTCTCCAAGCTCTCTCTATATATTTCTCATGTGTCCTAAAAATTCAGACTATCTCTTTTTCTGATTCTAAGTATTCTTTTTATTTCCATTTTACTAAAAACGTCTTTGTTGCTCATCTAATCTTTCCATCATATTCTCAGCATCATTTAGTAAAACCATAAAATATGTCACCTTAAATCACATGTTTATTTATGATGAAATTGTCCATCATTCACAGCCATATAGAAGAATTGATGTGACCACCACTTCTACTCTATCAGTCTCTTTTCCCACACTTTCGACCTGCAGAACTCTCTTCCATATACTTGCTTCCCTGATAGCTACAATCTCCAAGAGTTTAAGTGCAACATCAATTGCCTACTTTTATCTCCTTGATTCCAATTTTCCTCTTATCTTTCACTACCATCCTCTGAATCTTGTTCTTCTTCACTCTCACTCTACTTTCACGTAATTCCATGCAGAAAACTATTCCCATCTTTCTCTTATCAGTCAGTTAAGTATCATACGTGAAACAAGCTTGGGTGATCATGTCTTGAAAGAGACATGACTGACTGGGCAGAAGATTATCCCGCAGTAGGTTGCCATTGTTTTCTGAGGTAGAGTGGTTGCCAGCCAAGGCTATAAAACCTCATCTGTTTTATTATTTGACCCATAACTGGAGGGAAGCAATGGATTAATACCAAGAGTATTTGCACATAAGTGAATGCAATGAAACTGGAATTTGAACTCGGCTCCCTGATTTCTCATTCTGAGCTGATATCCACTGCACCACAATGCATATACTTTCTGTAAAACCCCTGTACCTTGTTCATCTTTTTTCTCACTCTCCTCTTATATATCTCCCTACACACCATTAGCAGTACTGCCTTGCTTGGGGTGGAATGATTATAAAAAAAGTTCAGCACTCTTTTCTTTGTTTCTAACAAAATTTTTCCTGTTTCTTAATACATTGTATAGCTTTTGGAATGTGTTTTTGTTAAACCAATATGCCTTTGAATATTGATGTCACATTTTTCATTACCATTAAAATATAAGTGTTATAACAGAAGACGGAAAGTGTGACACAGAGATCCAAAGGTGAATTGGCATGGTGAAGGAAGCATTCCAGAAGTTGAGTAAAGTTATAAGAAACAGAACAATTTCGCTATAAACTAGGAAGAGATTACAGGGTTGCTACGTGCTGTCCATACTTCAATATGGCAGTGAATGCTGAACAATACCATCAAAGACGAAGGAAAAACTTCAAGCAGCCGAAATGTGGTTCTACAGAAGAATGCTGCAAATATCATGGATCGAGCATGTGAGCAATGACGAGGTGCTGGAAAGAATGTAAACGAAAAGGAAATTAATATTGAGCATCAGAAAGAGACAACTAAAGTTCCTGGGGCATGCAATGAGGAAAAAGGGCTTGGAGAGCCTGATACTAACAGGTCAGACAGAGGGAAAAAGAGACAGGGGAAAGCAGTGGATTTGAAAGACCTAATCAGGTGGATGATGGAACGAGAATTACATGGTGTAACTGGAGAAGGCGTGCTCAGAGCCACCAGGGATAGGGAAAAGTAGAAGGCCATGATCATTTAAGTACTGAAGGGACAAGGCACATAGAAGAAGTTAAATTTCTGTATTGTTATCCATGAGTCATACTTTGTTCTTAGTAATCTTTTTATTATGAACAAATCAAAAGAAAATTTCATAAGAAAACTTAGCGGTTTTTAAATTGACAATGAAATCATTTGTGTATATTTTACAGTGTAAAAATGATCATAATCCTTCTTTTGACAGTTGTTTTTTTTAATTAAATATCAAAAATATAAACTTCAGAAATAAGCATTGCAAATGTTTGTGCAAAATATTAAGAAACAGAAAAATTTAAAAAAAAATCAAGAACAGTGTACTCAACTGTTACATAACATCAGTTCCTCCAGATGAGAGCGTATGCTGAACAATCTCCTCACAGATGAAGAAGAGACACGAAGCAACAGAAAAAGGGGTTCTACATAAGCATGCCTAGAATACCATAGACTGAACATGTGAGCAACAACAAAATTTTAGAGATGTTGTCATAAGCAAAAGTATCAGTAGAAACTCACTTATTTGGGAACTGTCTGTAAGAGATACTAGATTAGCAACTAGGTCCCACCCTTTTACAGTGAAACCAATAAAATGTAACCACAATTTCTACTCCAACAGCTTCTTTTCTTGCACTTCCTACCTGTGGAATTCCCTTCCACATACTAGCTTCCCTGACAGCTACAATTTCCAGGAGTTTAAATGTAAGGTCAATAGACACCTCCTAACAAACTAACTCGCATCTATTCGTTCAAACACACTTCCCATCTACATCCTTACCCATCTATCACCCTCCTTCTGACATTTCCTATATCTAACCACTCTTTCTTACCACCTTCCCCGATGTAACCCCTTGCGCAATAGTGGCAGTGGAATGCCTTGCTCGGGGTGAAATGATTTTAAAAAGAAATTTTTAAAAAAGAGCACCATGACACAATTTACTCTGCCAGAAATTTGAAAACAGCATGCTGTACTGTTTGGCATTCACTCCAGAAGCTTCAATACAAACATTTCGGCCATATTACGTTGAATACACCAGTTCTCACTCAATCACCGGAGTTAAGCAATGTTGAGCCTGGTCAGTACTTAGATGGGTGACCGCTTGGGTATACCAGGTGCTGTAAATGTTTAGTGACGGATGTGCGTTGTGGTACAGTGGATATCGGCTCAGAAAGAGAAATCGGTGAGCCGAGTTCAAATTCCAGTTGAATACCCTGCATTCACTAAAGCACCAGTACTCTTGGGAAAGGTATTAATCCGTCCCTTCCCTCCAGTTATGGGTTAAATAACAAGGGTAGGACTTAAGGACACTGCCCTTAAAGACAAATCCCAGTGGATGTTGATACTCGAAAGAGTAAAAAGTATTACTAGACACAAAACTTGTTGAAAGAAAAAGGTATTACCAGCAATAAATAAATAAAATTTAGCTGGCAATAAATGGCTCGCTGAGGTTGATATGCCATAAAAACAAAACAACCAACCAACAACAAACATTTCGAAGAGTTTGGGTATCAGTCTGAGTATAGTGCAGAGGATTCAGAAAGAGTTGGATGAATCTAATAGTGATTATGAAAGTGTTTGGAATGATCATTCGTGGTGGCAACATTATGGCTCGATTCATATTCTCACAGGCTTAACACAAAGGCCAATATGAAGTATATTGAAGAGATAGTGCTGCTCTGGGTTGAATGTAGCTGCTGGATGCCTCTATATCTTTCAACAAAACTTTGTATTATGCCACACCACCAGAAGAACCCAGTCATTTTGTTGGACTATTTCTGCACCTACATCACCCTTTATATGTGGTCACCTAACTTCCCAGACTGCACTGTTTGGGATGCCGTTGAGTGTGAGACCAAGAAAAGTCCTTGTAACCTCAAAGATGAACTGAAGGCAAGGATTATGGCAGCATTCACCAACTTAAACAAGGAGACTGTCCAGAAGAGATGCAGAATATTCTAAAATCATTTGGAGGCTATGGTTGTAGCTAATGGCAGTTCTAGTGAAAACTTTACTCTTTACTATTTCAAGATATTTTTATGCAAGTTGTAAATATATCTGTTAAAATGAAATATCAGTATTTCTTTCATTTTTGTGTAATTTAGACAATATATTCATTGCACTCTCTCTCTCTCTCTCTATATATATATATATATATATATATATATATTTACGGAAATTAACGAATTTTAAGGAAACTTGGTTATAAGCAACCAACAATTTGAAATGAATTGTTTGAACATTATTTTTTATCGATACTTGTATTTAAGTAGATATTCTGTTTTTTAATTAAACAGTATCATATATTTATATCTACTGGTCTGATTATTTATGATAAATTTTTATTACAAAAATGTGTGTCATTTGGCAGGATTCAAATCTGCGACCCCTATATAGATGGGGGAAGCTACCATTTGATCTTGTAACGTCTTAGATTGCTCGACCACAAATGACCTCCAGTCTAAATGAGGTTTTAGTCAAGCCTATATAACACAATTTTTGATTCATCACAACAACCATATCTGCTGAATGACACACATTTTCGTAATAAAAATTTATTGTAAATAATCAGACCAGTAGATATAAATATATAATATTGTTTAAAAAACAGAATATCTACTTAAATACAAGTATCAATAAAAAATAATGTTCAAACAATTCATTTCATATATATATATATATATATAGTCATCCGCAGACAGATCTGTTTCGCTGTATCACAGCTCATCAGTACAGTTAGACTCTGATTGCTTTTAACCCAGGATTGAAACCTGACTGAAGTGGTGTCAGTTGACGATTCTACCTCTGGGCCATAAAGTTTTCTACTAAGAATACTAAAAACATTAGTCATATTCTAAGTAAGTAAATAAGAATATGAATAAATCTGTGAATGTTAGACCAATTTCTGAAAGTAGAGGTAATTTCTTTCGTGAATATTAGTCCATATGGTGATATACAAAATAAACATATATTCCAAGCCTGCTGTGTACTATAACCCCATCCCTGATCAAAGCTTGACTGGGAACCCTGGACAGTGCTTTGTGACCAACATTATTTTATCACTATTGGCATACTATCTATATGTATGTTAAAAAATAAACTCTAGCACAACTATTAAAATATAAAGCATTTTGTAGATTTTGATGTCATTTTGAGGTCTTTTTTTGTTCAAAAGCATGAATTTGTTTTGCTCATGCTAAATCTTGAAAAAAAAACACGATATAAAATTCACTATTTTTTCAATAATATTGAATCTGTTAAACTTATTCATCTTTTTAACAAGAAAAATTTCAAATTGATGTCAAAAATTGCCTCAAAAAATTGTTCAGTTATTATAGATAGAATGATATATTATGACATGTCTCTCGTTTTTGTTTAGATACATTGTATTTATTTTCAGTTTTTCTTGTTGAATTGTTCACCTATATTTCAAAAAAGATATTATTGTATATAATTAGGTTACAATAAAATTTGTATTTTATATGAATTCTACCTTATGAAAATTGTGATGCAGTGAAGGTGAATGCACAAGACTCTTACACCTGCCCTGTATATATTTATACTATTCACAATAATAGTGAAATAGAAAACTGTGTTGTTAAGCATATTGTTCAGAACAGAGTGTCTTCATAGAAAATTCTGGTATTATTGATGAAATACAAAGAGAGAAAAACATAGCAAATACTAACTACAGTTGACACCAAAATAAGATGCTTGTTGTTTAGATTTAAAATTTGATGTCTAATGTATTTAAAACTTTTAGCCAATTCATTCATCTTTTCCTGATTTTATTTTTTATTGCTTTAACTGCTTTATGAGTCAGTCAGTTAAGTGTCATACATGATACACGCTTTGGGCGATCATGTCTCGAAAGAGACATGACTGACTGAGCAGAAGATTATCCTGCAGTAGGTTGCCATTGCTTTCTGCAGTAGACTGGTTACCAGCCAAGGCTATAAAACGCAATCTGTCCTATTATTTAACCCATAACTGGGGAAAGAGATGAATTAATATCTTTCCCAAGGATATTTGTGTGTAAGTGAATGCAAGGAATTTAACTGGAATTCAAACTTGGCTCCCCAATTTGTCGTTCTGAGCTGATATCCACTTCACCACAATGCACGTATTGACTCTAATTTGTATGATTCTCAGTATATATTTACTACTGAGATTCAGAAATTAGTATAGATATTTAAAAAACATAAAATCCTCACCTTTAAAAAATTATTATTATTATAATTGGACACAAATCACAGTTTTTATGAATTAAACATAAGGCATTACATCTGTTTCCAGTCATCTTTTCTGTGAGTGTCATTATTATCATTGTAAAAAAAAAAGATCTTTCAAGTTCTCACGATGATGTTATCATTATTGTAATTAGCACTAATATAGTAATTGCTCATTAGGCCATTAGATCCCAATCATTTGTTGTTGTTATTTTCTCTTATAGTAATGAACAATTACCAAGTAGTTATTGCTTCAAATATTGTTTGAACGTGCTCATTATTCATGTTTGAAATTTCTCATTACCAACAGAAGCTATGAGATGTTGCTTGTTAGTGTTATTAATAATAATAACGACAGTTATAAATTATTATAATCAATTAACATGAAAGGGTAAAGATTCTCATCAGAAATGACATAATTATTAGATACCTTTCCTCATTAGTGTAACTGGCCCGCCATATTTGCAAGGGTTAGCGGCACAGAATGCACTTGAAGTTAGAAAAATATGAATATCACTAACACCAAACCAAATTTAACTTTTACATCATTAAAAAAATGCAAACTGAAAAAAATCTGATAAGAAGATAATTGTTTTTCCTTCCCAAGAATTACATGCTTTTGAAATTGTTTTTTACTGTTTCCATTAAAATTTTTGTTACCTGCAACATAATTGTAAACAGCTATATGAAGATAGATAATGATTGACCTTTTACTTAAAGAGGTTAACAATTTTATGTTTAAGGAAGCACTCAGGAGTCTCTGTTCCACAATGTAACAGTTCTGAGTATTTTCTTGACTTCACTCACTTTAACAAGTTTTGCATGAAAATTATAAATATGTACAACTAGCAGTATAGCCCAGCATTGCTTGGGTGTAATAAAAGCTTTAAAACAAATCCATAGTACTGGAGCTCAGACTCTTTGGACGCTGGCAAGAAAGACTAAAAAGCAATAGTTGTTTCCAGTTAAAGCGAAACCGTAGACTGAAAGAAAAATGAATGGATGTAAATCAAATTTTGGTTTCCTGGTATCAATATCAAATTTTCTGCACTATTGTAAGAACTGCAACCTTGAAACTTCTGAATATCGTTTTTTATGTCTTTGTCTATGAGTGTATCAAATTTGACTAAAATCGAACCACTCCTTTTATAACCCGACTTTTTCGATTTTCGATATTTATTGGCGGTACCTTGACACAAAATCTAGCTAAGAACACTCACAGATGCTTATAGTACAACTGTGTAAATTTTCAAGAAAATTGGTTCAGCCATTTCAGAGTCTATAGGTAACGGATACACACACACACACACACACAAAGTTCCATTTATAAATAAGTTTAGATAAGGAATCCTGCTCCCACTGTAATTGCTAAAGCTAATTAAAAGTGATTTAGCATTAGCTAAGTAATAGAGCAAGTTCCTGAAGGCTGAATGTGCTGGAGATAGATATACTCAGGTCTGTTTAAACATTTTTGTACTTGTAAAATCTGTACTGTGATCACTAGCTGAATTTATAAATTAGAAAATAGGTTCTGATTTATGAGTTATTAAGGTTTTAATTTGGATAAGCTACATTCTTTTAGTTCCAACAGTTCAGACATTCACTACCTGAACAAATTAGGCTACTCCCACAGATTCAAATCCTCTGTATTTCCTTTGTGTCCCTAATATAAGAAAGTCCAGTTGGGCACCTTTTTCTCCAAGAACTGCCATTTTAGTGAACAGACTCTCACACGTGTGCTTCTCTGAATACATTAATCTTCACCTCTTCAAGTCAAGGATCAAATCTTTATCTATCCAGCTTATCCACATAACCTTCACTTTCTACATCTTTCAATCATATCAGACACCTCATTCATCATTCCAGTTTTAGCTGTAACCACCTAACTTTAGTGACTCTCAAGCCTTGTATTGAATGATACTTACTATTAGAAGTAATAACTAAATTTAACTCTTTAAATAAAAAGCTTCCAAAAATCAAATAGCTCTTCTAAGAAATAGGAATTAACAAAAATAGTTAATTTAATTATTACTTATAGGACTTCAAAAAACATGACTTAGCTTTGACACTTTGTAATTGAAAAACACATTCTTTTACAGCAAGTGTTTGTTTTTTTGTCAACACTGTCAAAAAAAAACCCCTTAAACATAATTAGTCAAATATTTTATTCACTTACAACTTAGTAAACTTTTTCTTGTCTACATATGTTGTCTGTGATATTCTATAGTAGGCTGCAAGACTTGAAGAAATTTCCATTTAATTACAGATGCCAAACTCAGGAATAATTGAATCTACAAAAGTCGAGGTTCAGCTGTAGTATTAATTATCAATTTTCTGGCGATAATCTGCAGACTCTTATTTTTTTATCACAATTGTTATAGAATATGTATAAATGTTTGTGTGATTAAGAAATAATTATTATTCATTCTTATAATTCCTTTTCCTTTATTTGCAATCTTTTTTAAAAAAAGAGTTTCCATTATTTTTATAGTGAAACCTTCTTTGCATTTTATGTTTATCAGTCTTGTTAGAAATTAATCAGAACTTATAAATCAATGATGCAAATGCTTTCAATGTAGTTATTTGTTGCTTAATAATGAAAGTTGTAGAAATAACCTTTATTTAGAATGTGAAAATAAAGACCAAATGCAGACAGGCTAAAAAAAGACTAGCTTAATGACAAATGTACAGAAATAGAGAGATTGTGCATGACAAATATAAGAGAAATACATAAAAAAATAAGGAAATTAATGGGATAAGAGACATGCCCAGCAACAGAATGCATAAAATCCAATGAAGGAATGCTCATATTAGAGAAAAATACTTCAGCAATAAGAAGAATATATTAGAGATCTCTTTCACGACAAGAGAGAGTGATACACAGAAATATCAACAGACCAGAAATAATAAAAACTGAAGTGGAAGCTGCACTGGTCAAATTGAATAGAAACAAAGCAGCAGGACCAGATGCTATTGTAATACAGATGCTGACAATCTGAGACAGTTTTGGCATAGACAGGATTACAGAAATAATAAATGATATCTACAACAGTGGCAGTATAACAGAAGACCAAAGCAGATCAATTTTCATGGAAGCCAGGCAAAGCAGATCAATTTTCATAAGAAGCTAGGTGCAAAGAGATGTGAACTCCACCAAACAGCTTAATAAGCCCCGTAACAAAACTCATCATCCAGATTCTGATGAACAGACCTCATAGCAGAATCATGCCAGAGACAGGTTCATCAAAGACACTGGAACAAGAAATGCAATATTTATGCTCAGAATGTCATCAGAAAGAGCATTACAAATGCAGAAAGATATATTCCTGTGTTTTATAAACTACTCAAAGGCATTTGACAAAGTAGTATTTACACTATTTACATTATTTGGACTATTGCCTTCAAGGATTCGGTTCAAAATTTCTAGCACCTGAAGAAGACCGTAGCGTACAACGGCCAAAATGTTGTACAAATGGCAACAAAGATGAGAAAAATAGTCTGGATAATGTAAATGGTGTAATGAAGAACCTATCATCATCATTTATCCATCACACCAAATGGTGCATAGGGCAGCAACTTTTTGTTGCTGTTTCTGTAACATACTGTTTTTTACAGGGCAAGGTTGTTAGCCCTGCACCCAACCCCCAAACCATGAGGACCGGTGGACCATTCTTGGTCCTTTCGTTTATTCCCAAACGGTCACCCATTTAAGTACTGACCAGGCTCGATGTTGCTTAACTTCGGTGATCGGACGGGAATTGGTGCCATTCAACATGATATAGCCGTAGACAATCAAGAACCTATACTGGTAGTAACCTGCCTGCATACGGACAGGAAATGAATTCAGCAGATATACAAAAATAGAAAAAGGTGTAATTACAAGGATGTGTCCTTTTGCTGGATCTATTCAAACTGTACATAAAACAATTCTGTGAGAGCTAGAATGCTAGGACTCATCATTGGCAGTCACAATCTCAGCAAGATAAGATACACAGATGACATGGTGCTGATAATAAACACAGAAGATAGCAAGGGAAAGTGAAAAGAAATAACAAAACATAAGAGAAAAACTGAAAGTAAAATACCAACTAGAGGTCAGGGATACTAAAATCAAGCAGGCACAGAAATTTAATGACCTGGTATAAAAGTTGTAAGTGGTTGAGATTCCTCATCTAATAGAATAGAGTGGTATCCATTGACAGCATCCAGCACCGTTTTCTTGGTATTGGGTGGCACCTGCATTGCTCGCTGGACAGGTGAAGCAGTGTGGTGCATTTCCCATTTGCATTGTGAATTGAGATGTTGATAGTCAATGGTTCGCCTCGGTCAACCATTCTTTTTTGTTGTAATCACCATCGTGCTGCACCAATCTGTAGGAGTACCAACAGGCACTTGTTTTAATATGCCTCTTTCTATGTCTAGCATTAGGGCTACATAGGGACAATGCAACTCTATGCCATGCTGACAGAAATTGAACCAGCTCGGTTTGGATATATTACTAACTGCGTTGTGCCGGTATAGTATGTGGCCTACTCAGTTTGGATGTGTCCTACCTTAGTAAGTGTATATTTATAGATGTAAGTATTCAACTATTTATTGAAAGTAATTATTTTTCTCACCAGACACTTATAATATGCTTTTTAAGGGGGCCGCATTCTATGCCAGTGACAGAATCATTCAAAAGGTAGGCCACATACTATACTGGCAGAACTATACTGGCAGAAGTGTTCTGGCAGAGGATGAAAAGTGTGACACTAAGATCTGAAGGCTTATTGGCATGGCCAAAGATCTATTTCAAAATCTAAGTAGAGTATTGAGAGATAGGAAAATTTAATTGGAATCAAAGAAAAGAGTCATGAACTGTTATGTGATATATGTTTTTCTATATGACAGTGAATGCTGAATGATCTCACCAAAGATGGAGAGACTCAAAGCAACAGAAATGTATTTCTACAGAAGGATGCTGAGGATTCTGTGGATTAAACATGTGCACAATGACAAAGTTTAGGAGAGGATGCAAATGAAAAGGAAATTTAGCATCAGGAAGAGACAGCTGAGTTTTTTTAGGAAGGTGGGTTTGGAGAATCTAATACTCACAGGATGGATAGAAGGAAAGAAAGGCAGGGAAAAGTAGTGTAAGACATACTTGATAGACTTGTGCAAGAGGATGGTGGAGCAGGATTTGGGAGAGATACCAAGAAGAAAAGTATTAAGAGGGACAAGTGGAAGTCCATTATTGCTTATGTCTTGAAGGGACACAGCATATGAAGAAGAAAGTCATCTTGTAAGTCTGGATTACTTTATACTTAAAGAATTATGCTTTTTTGCATTTTTATGTATTTAAAAATTTTGGATAAAATACAATGAAGAATATGCACTATTATTGGTCCTGCCCTAGCATCTCAGCTTCAATTGCTTTGCTGCCACCATAACATAGCTTCTCTGTGCCTTTTCTATAAATATTTTTACAGCAATTGTTCTGAAAAGCTTTCCTGTTTTGTACCTAGACTTTAAGCATACTACTAAATTGGTGGCAATGACCCATCATTGTACAGTTGAAGTTCCAAGATGTAACCATAGGTTCTATGCTAATGATTTCTTCTCTTGCCCTTCTTGTTTGTGGACCTCCCTTCCAGCTGCTTGTTTTCAAGTCAACTTTGATTTTCCAAAATTTAAATGCAATGTCAATCGTTTTTTCTGTCTTCTTAATTTTCTCTTTTAGTGTTCATTCTCCTTAATAATGTTTTCTTATATTCTATCATACTATGTACAATGTTTTCTCTGAGGTAAAAAGACGTAGGCGATCATGGTTCTCCACGTCTCCCTATCCCTTGTGGCTCCTAGTATGTTTGTTCCCGTTACTCCTCTCAACCCCCGTTCCATCAACCACCTGATCAGGCCCTGCAAATATGTTATCTGCTGCCTTCCTCTGTCTCTCTTTCCTTCTATCTGGCCAGTCAGTATCAAGTTCTCCAAGCCCTCCTTCCTCATTGCATGTCCCAGGAACTTCAGTTGTCTCTTCCTGATGCTCAGTATCAATTTCCTCTTTGTTGCCATTCTTTCAAACACCTCATCGTCCATGATATCCGCAGTATCCTTCTGTAGAACTACATTTCCACTGCTTCCAGTTTTGTCCTCATTTTCAATGATATTGTCCAGCATTCATTGCTGTATTGAAGAACTGACATCACGTAGCAGTCCAGCACTCTTTTCTTTGTTTCCAGTGAGATTTTCCTGTGTGTCAGTATTTTACTCAGCTTCTGGAACGCGTCCTTTGCCATGCCAATTCGCCTTCGGATCTCCATGTCGCACTTTCCATCTTCAGTTATATAATACATTTATTAAATTAAAATTAATGAAAACAATATTTTATAGGCTTGTATAAAATGGATTTTCTTAGCTCTGTCATTTTGTTTCTGACCATTTCTTTTCTTTGTTTGAGCCAACAGATTATTCTTTTATTTATGTTTTTCTCTTATTTTTCTGTTGCTTGTCCATGACCTAAGTTAAATATGACCATTTTGTTTTTCTTTGCATCCATTTTTTTTTCACTTTTCTAGAAATTTAAATACACAAGGCTTGAATTAAATACAAACAAATTTTATATAATCAATTTACAATATATTTCTGTCAATAATTTCATAAAATTTTCATTTTACTTAACCCATTTGGCAACTGGTTAGGTTTTAGTTGTAAATTCTTGAGTGACTAGTGTGGTTGAAGGCAGATCAAAAAGTGAGCCTGTTGAAAAATACTGAACAATGAAAAACTAGTTTATTCATGTGCTTCAGTATCAAGATGAGACATCTGTGACTAGATTCTAGAAAATGAGGAAAGTGAAAAGATGTCAGACAGGGTTTTCCTTCTAACAATGACTAGAGTGGACTGCCACTAACTGGCCAAATTATTCTTCTTTTATGGAGTTTGAATTCCTCTGTCTTGCCAGCTTAATTAGAAAAAATCATAAACTCACACTGAAATATTTGGATCAAGACTAAGTGAAGAGAGATAAGAGTGTTGTTACTTTGCTTTTAACTTTCATGTGTAATTAAAGGGTCTTTCTTCTACTCTCAGTTCATTTACTGTATAAGACATATAAGGCTACACAACATAGCTTTTTCCATCGACAATATTTGCTACTAAGATAACCAGCAATACTTAAGTAAACTGAACTATTCATAAAAAAAGAGAAAAGAATTTGTAAATTAGCATTCATTCAAGACCTGACATTTGTCAGAATGGAAAAATATTGACATTTTATCATTTTAGAAGTGGCTTATTTTCATAATATTGATACAGTGTAAAATCAATCCCTGACCTTTTATCTGGACCTAGCTGTTTAGCATATAAAAACGAACTTTTGTTTTTCAATAAAATTATTATATACATTATTATTTGAAGAACAAAACTTTAAATAATTAAATTTCAATTTATTCTTCATTTAAGATAAGTAATTATTATCCCATAATTTTTGTGCATGTGCTTCTGAAAAGTATTCACCTTGAAAAGCTTTAAAAAATTCAGAAAATTAAAAAAATATTTTATTATATGACATAAAAACAGTCTCTAACTTGATATGTTAATATTTTCAAAAGGGCCCCATTTATAAATCAATAACAAGCCAATATTTTGCAGTTCTGACAAATGTCATGGCTTGAGGAAGGTCTACAGAATATTATATATATATATATATATATATATATATATATATATATATAGAGAGAGAGAGAGAGAGATGTGTGTGTTTTCTTTTGTTAAAGCTGTATCAGGATCAATCTTGACTAAAGCAAGGTGGGTTTTGTCTGACAAAGAATCTGTCATAATGATTTGAGCTAAGGTTTTACAAGGCTTGATAGACTTCCTGAGGTTCAACCCAAGCACTCACAGTAGGCCAAGTACACCAAGTGCTTTTATTGAAACACCAGCTCTATGTAAATTGCCATTCAAGGCTTGTGACCCTCATGCTAGTTTTTTATATATGTACACATTGGCTCCTAGAAGAAGCTCCTTGGCCCTATCACAGATATTATTTTTCATCCTGTGGGGTGACATGTCACCCACCTCAAAAGCTAAAAAGCTTGTTGGGGAGCTAGTTTAGACACCAATGACCTGTCCATGCTGCAAGTTGCACTGGGTTACATATAACGAGTAGCAGGCCTAAGAGCCTGATTTGACTAGTAAATATCTACAAAATTTATTCTTTGAAAAATTACACTATATTTAGAAGTGAGCCAGTATATTTAAGTAGTACCAGATAATCTTTTAACTTCTTACTTATTTTTCTAGTTGTATCTCTCTCTTTCTATTCCCTTTGGGTAAGTTTTTGACATTGGTACTGAATGACATAGAAAACATGTTTATGACGTAAATAACTAATAAATTAGTCGTTCCACAATTAACCAGAGATCTGTACTTTTAAATTATTTTTTAATTATGTACTACTCTTGTTAACAGTTATATTTTACTTATTGCTGCTATGACTATTATGTATGCTTTTATTATCATTATCTTTTACTTGGCAGCACACTGTAGAGAATAATCATCATTGCTACTTTTAGCAGCTGCTCTCAACTTTTTATTGTCTGCAACAGAAATAGTCACCTACCATTTATAATTATTCTAAGATTAGCATTTATGTCTAAGTCATTATTTTTATTATTAAAATAGGAAACTATTTATTCTTAGTACTTTTTACTCAAAAGTTAGGAAATAAGCTTCAGTATCTAAGGACATTTCAAGAAAAAGGTTGTTGGTATTAGAGGTCATTTACTTATTCAATAATCAATCACTCACAGATGACATATAATGGATATGTTCCCTATATTAATTCTTGTTTCTTGGAGCTTTTTGAGTTTTGCTGATTTGTCTACTCTGTGATGATGTCTTCACACCTCTTCTTTTGTCTGCATCTTTTCCTGCCTCCGACTATCATTTCTTGAAGGATTGTCTTTTATTGCTTAAATGTTTTTTTCAGTGGATACCAATATTTGAAGTATTTGACTGATCTAATAGCAGTTTCACTTGCTACAGAGAAACAGATTCG
Source organism: Ascarosepion bandense (assembly GCA_037127315.1). Taxonomy (NCBI): domain Eukaryota; kingdom Metazoa; phylum Mollusca; class Cephalopoda; order Sepiida; family Sepiidae; genus Ascarosepion; species Ascarosepion bandense. The sequence continues at coordinate 2,996,508 of JBBBDQ010000364.1, forward strand.
GATCCTGTCAGAGGGCACATCTTTCATAATATTTTTCAAATATTCAAATAAAAATAGATAAATATATAATTTAATAAATAAATGAAGAATCTACTCAAATATGGTAATGTACTAAAAATTATTTTAAGTAATAAAATCTGTCAAATTATTAAATAAAAAATCCTTTATTTCTTTAGGATTCTCTTTATAAATCCATTTGATTTGAAGATATGTCTGTACCACATTTAATTTCTGATTATAGTAAAGTTATCAAGGAGCCAGAAGAGTTGATATATTTCATGGACAACTATTAAACATATGTAATCTAAAGATGAAGAATCAATTTCTCCACATTTTAAGTAAACAGCAAAATTACAAATTTTATTCAGATTAATTTCTGCTTTAAAATAACACTTTTTATATAATAAAATTATTTTTATGCTTTTGGCTGCATTAAGAGTTTTCAAAGTTATAATTCATTCCCTTGAAACTTTTTTAAAACTTTATTTGGTACAGAAAAAATTGTTATAGAAAATCTATTATTCGACATGTTTGGGAAAGACATTAGGGTAATTAAGAATCTTTACTGGCATCAAACTGCTTGCATACAGACAGGTAACGAATTCAGCAGTTATATAAACATAGAAAGGGGCATAAGACAGGGATGTGCATTTAACTTGCACAGTGAGAATATTTTGAAGACTTGAGATGGTATGCCAGGATTTGTCATCGGAGGTCACAATCTGAACAACATAAGATATGCAGACGACACACTGTTGCTCGCAGACATGGAAAAAAACTGCAGGACCTCCTACAGAAGATAGCTGAAGAGAGTGACATAAATAAGGGACTATAAATAAACTGCAAGAAAACCGAATGCATATTCATCAGTAAAAAAAGTAGCTCAAAGTGCCAAATACAGGTGGGGGATGTTAAAATCAAGCAGGTACAAAAATCTAAATATCTGGGAAGTGTTCTAACTGAAGACAGAAAGTGCAACACAGAGATCCAAAGGTGAATTGACATGGCAATAGATGCATTCGAGAAGCTGAGTAAAGTATTAAGGCACAGGAAACTCACTAGAAACAAAGAAGAGAGTACTGGATTGTTATGTGATGTCAGTTCTTCAATATGTCAGTGAATGTTGGACAATATCAACAAAGATGAAGGGAAAACTTGAAGCAGCTAAAATGTGGTTCTACAGAAGAATGCTGTTGATATCGTGGACCGAGCATGTAAGCAATGACGAGGTGTTGGAAAGAATGGAAACAAAAAGGAAATTAATATTGAGCATCAGAAAGAGACAACTAAAGTTCCTGGGACATGCAATGAGGATAAAGGGCTTGGGGAACCTGATACACAACAGGCCAGATAGAGGGGAAAAGAGACAGAGGAAAGCAGCGGATAACATATTTGAAGGGCTTGGGTGGGTGGATGACAGAACAGGGGCTGAGAGATGTTACAGGAGAAAGCGTGCTAAGAGCTACCATGGATAGGGAGATGTGGAAGGCCATGATCATCTATGCCCTGAAATGACAGGGTACATAGAAGAAGAATTATTTGCTTGATAGTTTTTCCTTGTCAAAATTTGCATCAGAAATTGTTGCAGCTCCTTGATTTAATAAAAGTTTTTAAAGAATAGATTTGTTTGAAAAATATTTACATTCATTATTTCAATCTTTATTCATGAAAATAATTTTTATGAATAGTAGACATGCTTAAGTATTCATCAAGGTTTTTTCTTAAATAATCTAAATTACCAAATAGATACAAATAAGCAATATGTCTGTTGCTTCTAAGAGACTCCTTGAGGCAACAGACATATGGTTTTATGTAAAGTTACCAAGAATACCATGGCCTGAACATATAACTAATGAGTATGTAAAAAAAAAGAAACAGACACATACTTAGAATGAAATACAGTTGAAAATACAAACCTTACAAAGGATAGGAAATTATGGAAAGCCATGACTATGTCCTGAAGGGACATGGCACATAGAAGATGAAACTGAAAATTATTTTCATTTTTAATTACTTATATAAATTCCTAGAACTATGAAAATATTCAAGATATAACACTTATTAAAATATTTTAATGTATATTGCATTTATTAGTGTAATAAGAAAAATATTGTAGTACCAATGTAATAAAGTACTTAATTATTCACAGGTCAGAGACAATCTTCACAGAGGAAGGAATTCTGAAAAATAATTTGGATGAGTTGTGATTCTCCTATTATTTAGAATGGTGCTCAAAGAAAGAGTGTTTAGAATACCATTGACTGGACATGTGAGCAATGAGGAAGTTTTAGTGAGATTGAATAAACAGAACAGGATTTAAGAGAGATTACAAAAAGAAAAAAATTAAAAGCTTCAAAGAACAAGAAATTCTGTAGGCATATATCAAAAAATTTGTTTGGATATCTGTTATATTGCAATTTTCAAGTTTAGTGTAACATTATTTGTAGAAGTAAATGATTATATTCTACAAATTTCACATGATTAGCCTGGATAAATGTTTATGCTTCTCTCTTTCTCTCTCTATTTATCTGTATATATCTAAACTTATTTATAAATGGAACTTTGTGTGTATATGTGTGTGTCTATTACCTATAGACTCCGAAACGGCTGAACCGATTTTCTTGAAAATTTACACAGTTATACTATAAGCGTCTGTGAGTGTTCTTAGCTATGTTTTGTGTTCAGTTACCCCAATAAAAATCGATAATCGAAAAAATAGGGTTATAGAAGAAGTGGTTCGATTTTAATCAAATTTGATACACTCATAGAGAAAGACATAAGAAACGATATTAAGAAGTTTCAAGGTTGCAGTTCTTATAATAGTGCAGAAAATCGATAATATATATATATGTATATATAAAAGGAAAGATGTTTGTGTGTGTGTCTGTTTATTTGTCTGTATGTCCTTTATACAAATCCACAATTTTTATCCAATTCTCACCAAACTTCATACAAATATTTTTTAGGCTGAGTCTGAGCTCCAGGACCATGGATTAGTTTTAAAGTCTTCATTACACCCGAGCAATGCCGGGCTATACTGCTAGTATATATATATATATATATATATAAAAACTCTATCAAACTTGTGTTAAGTAGTTAAGTGAAAAAAATGTTTTAAAAATCACTGCTTAAAAACAATAGCAATTAAATGGTAATATTAATAATTTCCTTATAAAGGAATTTCTTGATTAAGTAACCACGAATACTTTTGGTTGAAATTTATAAAACCTTTCTCTTAAAACAATTTTTCAGGAAAATAGGTTTCTTAAGTTCAATAACTGTTATCTCTCTTTCCAAGACTGAGGAGGCTTCTTCTGACCATGTCTTCAAGTGTGGAACATAAAAATACTGATTCTGTCATTATTTTCTTTTTAAGTCACATGTACTATCAGTTTTAGTTGTTGCTGATGTTGAAAGTCCTCAAGTGATATTGTTAAACTTATTTTGTACAGTTCTTTGTAATTCTGTTACACTAGACTACAAGCATTAAAAAAAACATGAAAGGAATTTTTAACCATATATATATCTCAAATATCCAAATAAAAATAGATAAATATATGATTTAATAAATCATTGGGGAATCTACTAGAAATTATGTTTAAAGTAATAAAATCTGTCAAATTAATAAATACAAAATGCATTATTTCTTCAGGATTCTCTTTGTAAACCCATCTAATTTGAAGATATGTCTGTACCACATTTAATTTCTGATTATAGTAAAGTTATCAAGGAGCCAGAAGAGTTGATATATTTCATGGACAACTATTAAACATACGTAATTTAAAGATAAAGAATCAATTTCTCCACATTTTAAGTAATCAGCTAAATTACAAATTTTATTCAGATTAATTTCTGCTTTAAAGAAAGTATTTGTATACAGCTGACAGTTTAGACATTTTAAATTAGTTTGGTGCCATGCTTTACACCTATATGAAACTCTCAATCTGATGCGGCTATTTAAAAACATTACCTGAATTTTCAGATTAATGTTGTTGGAGAAAACTATCTCTAGCACAGATTATTCTATTTCTATATCTCCTGTACTAATTTTTTAATAAATTGTTGTAACTCTAAAAGTTTACTGCCTGAGTAATCACCAAAACAGTGGTTGGGAATAATAGTATATCAACAAATACAAGACTCGCATGTTGCGTGAAGTAGATGCACTGTTAGTCAATATAACCACTCTCCTCTACTCCAATAGTGTCCACATACTTAAGAGAACAGGAACATCTATTTCTGTATACAACATAATTGATCAATACACCAAAGTATTTAGTATTGACTAATTTCACATTTTGAATTGATATGATGTTTATGTCATCACTGCATTCATTCTAATTCTAGGTCATAGTTTCTCTTTAGAAAAGGTTTATTTTGAGTCCTATTTCTGGAAAGACTTGATAAAGAATGTTGATTTTCTCATGAGGATCATTGTTATAATAAAAATCACTATACTACTCAGAGGTTTTATGAATTCTTTCTCATCTAGACATTGGATAAGAGGGATTTTATTAATTAGAGAATTAATAATTTTGTTTGCCTTAATATATATTGAATTACATCATTTTGTGTATATTAATAGGCATTATTATTATCATCATTTTATGTTTTTGTATATATATATAACAGAAAGAGAAGTACTTTTACATCAGATTTAGTGAATTAAAAAGCAGTTATCTGTGGGACTCACAATCAAACTGTTGTTGATACATGCTAAATTTACCTGATGACAAATTCCAGCATGAATATAAATTTAAAGCAATGCTGAAATTTATAAGACTAGGCAAAATCTCAACTTCCGATAACAAAAAAATCTAAAAAAAAAAATGGAAAAGAAAAATTTCTGAAATTTTTTAAAATCTTATATTTAAAAAAAATTATATTTCTGATGTTTTAAGATACATCTGTTATTTTTCTGCACAATAAAAAAATGGACATATTTAAGATGTCATGTTAAACAAGAAATGTAGAAGTAAACACAAGAAAAAAAGAAATTGGTGACGTTAACCAGTTTCGCAACTCTGTTAATCAAGGATAACATTAAATAGACATACTGATTAAAAATAACAAGACAGTAATGAAACTAGAAAATATTGTGGAATTTATTGCAACCTAGACACATAAAGCTTTGCACAAGTTTTTGCCAATACCAAGCAAATGTCTATACAGAAAAATGTAAAACAGCACAAGCAAAATATCAAAAATTGAGAATTCCAGAGTAAAATATGGGCTTATGAACACATTATACCAGTTCCTATATGATCACTGAATTTAAGCAATGTTGAGCCTGGTCAGTACCTAGATAGGTGACAGCTTAGGAATACCAGGTACTGTATTCTTGAATATGTGAATTGTGTGATGGATAATTACTCAGAAGTGTTAATCAAAGAGCCAAGTTTTAATTCTAGTTTTGTTCATTATATTCACTTATGTGCAAAAACCCTTAAGAAAAAGGTTTGAAATTCCTAACACCTGAAGAAGGCTCGAGCATACAATGGCCAAAACATTGTGAACATGGCAATAAAGATGAGGGCAACAGTCTGAATAATGTAAATAGTGTAAATACTTACCTCATCTCAGAAGTATAGATAAATACCCTAGGGAAATAAATCATTCCAGGTATGAGTTAATTAGTAAGACTTGTATCATTAAAACCATTATTATCTAAAAAAAACAATGTGTACAAAATATTTAGATTTTGGCATTAAATAACCTGTAGAGGTTAGTATGGCATTAAACAACCAAAGTGAAATATTTTTTGAAAAGCAAAATCAGATGGTAATTAGCAATGCTGTTTTAATTCAGATGCTTTGAGCAGTTTTTTAAAAAAATAATCAATATCCTCTAACAAATATCAGTTCATTTACCTTTAAACTTGCTAACAAACTGTTTTTTCCCTTAATTTCAGTTGATAATGTTCTTAAGACAGTAATAAGTACACTTTTCAGGTGTTTGAATATAGTTAGGTACCATTCAGATGATAACAAAAATACTGTAACAACATTTCTGTGCTTTATGGACAAAATATTTTTTTAATGATGAATACATATTTAGATATATTTTATCTAGTAATTATTATACAGCACATAAAATGATTTGAATAGTTTAAAATAATAGATGAAAATAATTTTAAAATTTATTGTTTTTTTTCCAAAATATTAACACAAAGTATTCCATATTCAACAGGGTTGCTAGCAGTCAATTTAGCAATTCTTCACTTTTGCTATATTTATTGAATGTATAATTTTACTGACAGACTTTAAAACCTTGTACATCTCTTTTTCACAGTTTTAACCTATTTAAATTAGAATACCAACAACAGCACTTATCAATGTGTAAATTTCTGACATCAAATTTTAAAGTTAGCCACTATATGGTAGCAATATGTCACAATCTGGCTTTTGCAGCACAGGGAAGACAGAGTCTAAAAAAGAAATCAAATTTTTAACTATCCTTAAAGAGTTTTCTGTGCCAGGTTACTATTCTAGAATGATTTAATGTATCATTTTCTTTTACTAGAATGTTTATACCAAAGAATTATTATAGATTTCTTTTTGATAACCTTTCCTTGCATCCTGGCATTGGATCTCTTAGCCAGAAAGATTAAGTCTGTTTTTAATAAATTACTACCAGAACATAAGATAAGCGCTTCAATAATTAACAATATAATTAAATAATTCAAACCTGGTGATAAGGTGTTTCTAAAAATCAACATGGGAAAAATTCTGGTAAGATGGCATTATAAAAAACATACATGGTAAAAGGACAAAGGTAGGAACATAAGCAACATCTTAATTTGTCAAAACAAAGATTCACTGATTTAAAAAGTTTCTGAAAATAGGTATCTATTGAAATATTTTATGACATGTTTGGCATACCCATGCAATCAGAAATTGTTGAACCAGGGTTTTATGGTTAGAGAAAAAGGATAGCAAGAGCATTTTTAAATATTAAACCAAAGTTGGAGAAATATAGACTCCAGAGGAAGTCATCTCAAAGGTGAGATTTTATATATGAATAAAGTATCACTGCTGACATTGGAGTTTGAACACAGATCACCAAAGAACAAACATCTTCAACCTCGTTTTTATGTAACTAGAAGAATCGTGCTGCTAGGATTACATGAAGTTGTAATAATAATATATATGTGAGTACATAAAAAGTATTTAAGGCAGAAAAATAAAGAGGTTTGACAGTATTCATCAAAGATGTTATTTCTTGTGTATGTGACTCTACAAAACAAATAATGTAGGAAAATGTAAAGAATAAATTATACAAAGATTTCACTACAATTTAGGCTAAAATTACTAACATAATGTTAAAAATTGAAAATTTAAATAAGTAACATGTAAAGATTTCAAAGGCATGTTAAAATAACAGAAAAATAGAATCAATAATATATAAGACAATTTTAAAGTTTTGCTTTTACATGTCATATCAATGAAATGGTGTCACCAGAAAAATTTAATTGCACCATAGCATAATGTACATTTGTGAAGCCAATATATATATATATATATATATATATATATAAACTTATTTGTAAATGGAATTTTGTCTGTGTGTGTCCATTACCTATAGACTCAGAAACGGCTGAACCTATTTTCTTGAAAATTTATGCAGTTGTACTATAAGCATCTGTGAGTGTTCTAAGCTAAGTTTTGTGTCGAGGTACCCCCGATAAATATTGAAAATCAATAATCGAAAAAATCGGGTTATAGAAGCAGTGGTCCAATTTTAATCAAATTTGATACACGCATAGACAAAGACATAAGAAACGATATTCAGAAGTTTCAAGGTTGCAGTTCTTACAATAGTGAAGAAAATTTGATATCAATACCAGGAAATCAAAATTTGACTTACATCCATTCATTTTCTTTCAGTGTACGGTTTCGCTTTAACTGGAAACAACTATTGCTTTTTAGTCTTTTGTGCCAACATCCAAAGAGTCTGAGCTCCAAGACCATGGATTAGTTTTAAAGCTTTCATTACACCCAAGCAATGCCGGGCTATACTGCTAGTATATATATATATATATATATATATATATATATGGAAGGCTCAAAGGAAAAGATTACCAACATAATATATATATATTTAAAATAAGACTAAAATTGCACAGTCAAAGTGGAAGTGTAAAAAATGTTACACTGTACAAAAGAGAATTGATTGAAATAAATACATGAAACAACTAGAGATCAAATGATTTGCTGACAACGCAAGTTACATAGCATATTCTCTAAGTCAATATGTTTGTGCTTACTTTCCTCCTGTAAATTGTGAATAATGATGATATATATATGTAATTTCACTGTATCAAGCACATATCCAATTTTAAAAAGATGAAAATATACATCTGCAGAACTTAAACTTAGTTTTACATAAGAAAAAACTTTATTATAAAAATGCAAATAAATTGCAGCTTTAAACACAAGTATGATTATTGGAAGTTTATTTGCTGTATTAATTGTGACAATGACAAATTACCAAAGCCACTATACACCTACTGAGACCTGACTATCTCTCTTTAGCCATTAGTAAACAGTACTAATTAGAAATAATGTCCATGGGGAGTGGCACTCTGAGATTTTGTAACAAAGATTAATTGAAATTAGAATGAAGGAAATATTCATAAAAAATAAGTAACAATAATGAATGCTTTAATAAAATTCAGTATTACAATTAATACTACTTACAAATTTATATCAGTTGAGTGCCATACATGATACATGCTTTGGAAGATCATGTTTCAAAAGAGACATGACTGACTGGGCAGAAGATTATCTCGCAGTAGGTTACCATTGCTTTCTGCAGTAGATTGGTTGCCATCCAAGGCTATAGAACCTAATCTGTCTTGTTATTTAACCCATAACTGGAAGAAAGAGATGGATTAATACCGTTTTCAAAGCTATTTGTGCATAAGTGAATGCAAGGAATTCAACTGAAATTCAAACTCAGCTTCCCAATTTGTCGTTCCCAGTTGATATCCACTGCACTACGACGCACATTCGTAAATTTATATAGCCTCTTCAAATATGTGAGTCAATTGTAAACATGACAAAAACAAGTCCTCTGATGTGAATTAAATTTTGCAGCGTTTGTTCATTTTTCATTTTTAAATATAACAATGTAAAGAAATATAAATTACCATGTACATAAACAGAATAATAAAAACAAGGATTTGGAGTGGGGATTAAGGATTAAGTCTACATGGATACATTTGATCTACTGTAGTTTGGGTCCTTGTAGCTAAAGTGAGAGAGCAGCTGCTGCATAAAATCAAGCTTCAAATTAAAAAAAGTTTGCAAGTCTGGCAAGCATTTATGCTTTATTTCCCATGGTAGAATGTTAATCTAAATAGTTTCAATGAAAAGAAACAGCAATTAAATGATTCAATTAAGAATTAAATTCAAGTGGAAAGAGTTGAATATTTTAATTGCATGCTCAGAATATGCTTTACTCAATTATTTGAAAAATTAGGATATAATTTTATGTTATGTGGAATATCAATGCATATTAATTTATATTAGAAATAGGTTTATATAGAATCTTTGCTAAGATCCTAAGGCTTTACTCGCTCAAAGCCTTTTTAATCATTGATCTTAGGATGTGGTCATGTACAGCCGACAGTTTTGATATTTTTGATCAGGTTTGGTTTCAATGCGTGACATCTATCTAAGGGTTTTGATCTGATCAGGATATTTATGAACATGACTCAACTTTTCACTTGATGTTTTGGTCTTGTAACAATTTATTGTGTTGTGTAAAATTACTACTGGCACAGCCTATTCTATGTTGAATTTCTTTTTCTCCTCTGCTATAGTTGATCCATATGTTAATGTGTCTAAAGTGTTGAATATTTACTAATTCCACATCTTGTACATTTAAGATAGATTCTGGATAGGTGCCATCACTGTTTTTATTCCAGTTTCAGAAAGAAAAATATCCTCACACTCAGTTACAGCGCATTCAGTATGAAATATGAGACCAAGTAAAACATTTTAATTATCAGGATTTTTAGAATTAAAGGAAACACTTTCACTTTACACTTCCTAATTAAGAGGTGAAAGGTTAAAGTTTTGAGTGCTTTCAATAATAAATTTGCAAAAAAAAGCAAAGAAGTTTTGAAGTTAATTTTTCAATACACATTTTTAAAAAGGAATGAAGTTTAGTAAATTGAATTGACAAATTGAACGGATGTGAATAAAAGTATCACTTGTCACAAAGAATAAGTATATAATTACTAATATAAATGAGAATTCTCAAAAGACTTGATGTTTGCATGAAAATGATAAACTGAATTCAAAGATTCATCTTCAGTATGTGAAATGTTCCTTTCTGAGAAACAAAATGAGATAAGCATATTTCAGGAGTTATGATTATCCTTTTTTAATTTATCTCATAATTTATTCTTAAGGTTTTGATTATTCTTGCAAGTTCACAATATTAAGTGATATTTGTTCCAATAAAAACAATGAACACTATTTTATTTGCCTCCCTCCTGATTCTTAAAGCTTATTTCATCATTTTTGGAGATCTTCAGGATTTACTTTGTAAATTGATTCAAGTTTTTGAAATTTTTTTAATTGGTTAAATTGGATTTGTTATTTTTTAAAAGATAAAATTTAATTATTAACATCTTGCTGTTTACACCAACTCTTGAAGATTTTTAGATATATAATATGAGTACATTTCTGTTAGTCTATTTTAGAAGTTCATTATATGTGTGTTTGATAAAGCACTGCAAATTCCTATCACTGATCTTGAGATTAATAGTGGAAGTGGTTTGTTATTGCCTTCTCCACAGTGATTTTAATGAGACAGCACCTCTAGTGACTTGGCTGTTCACTCAAGAGTTCTTTTGCCATTTGTTCAGTTTTACTTTTAGTCCAACAGTAATTAAATATCTGTGAAATGTTATGACAGACAATGGGAAATGTTAGATGAAATCTAAAGGGGAAAATAGCAAAAAAATCTTACCAAAGGCCAAGAAATATATGAAGGAATAGAACAATTTTATTAGAAACAAAGAATTATATGCTAAGCTGTTACATAATATCAGTGCTATTGTATGTCAGCAAATTCTCACATTTAAGAAAAGACTTGAGATAACAGAAGTGTAGATCTGCAGAAGGATGCTGAGAATACCATAGATTAAATACGTAATAAGAGATTTTTCAGGAAATAGAAATAAAAACACACACTTATACATAAATCAGACACATAATAAGGAAAGATGAGGGCTTAGAGAATTTGACACTCACATGACATAATGAAGGCAAAAATAACAGAGGAAAACAGCAAGTAATGTGCCATTATTTTGTGTTTGCAGAACAGAGACTAGGAGTGACAATGAAAAGACAAACACTACTTAGGCTAAAAATGGAGAGAAAATATAGAATATAGAAGAGAGATGGAATGGATAAGGCAAATAAAGAAAAAGGAGGACAATGGTAGTATTGTTTACCAGTTAGATAAGTGGTGGAACTACTGTATGTAGTAGACAAGTATATGAGAGAGATCCAAAAGAACTGGCTGAGTGTAGAATCTGAGTATTTATATATGTTTGGTGCAATTATAAAAAGCATTCACTGTGTCATTTTGTGGTGCCTTCCAATTGGCCAAAAATGTTGCACCTTGGTCACATGATCCTGTATTATGACTCAATGACTGTTCTGTCTAGTTGGAATAAAAAGGTCAAGAATCATGACAATGTTTGAATTTTATGTACAGTGGAACAAGATCTTTATGATCACATCAAGCAGTCCCACAATTGTACATAAGACTTGCACAAGGCAACAGAATATAATCTAAAAGAAAAAATCTTACTATAAAAGAAGATACCAAAGGTTTCCAAACTTTTATAAATTGGATTCTCAAGTAGGTATATTTTGACATTTACTCAAATAGTGCATACGTTCAAACTATTTACCATTAAACTAAATTTAAAAAAAATATCTTATATTGAAAGAAAGCACAAAAAACATTTGTACAGGGAAAAAGAACTTAATGATTTAAAAGAAAAAGAGAAAATGATAACCAATATCATTACTTTTCGTAATATAATGATTAAAGTATATTTTTGAGAAAAAAATACAATTTGCTTATTACTTTAAAGTTTATATTTAGTTAATATGTTTGTATAGATATAGCCATTTTTAAACAGTGTAATTTTACATTTACTGATGACCTGTGCTTTAATTTCTTATAAATGTGCGCACACACACATATATATATATATATATATATATATATATAATTTGTTGCAGATTATAGATAGTTTATTTAAAATAAAATTAATTTCATTTCTTAGCCTTGATAAAGTCCATCACAGGGAGAAATGCACAGGCAAAAAAAAATATAGTTTTCCTCTTGTCTTTTTTATTTAACTATAGTTTTACTTTCCTCATGTTACAATGGAGTATACTTTGCACACACACACACACACATATATATATATATATATATATATATACACATACACTTATATATATATACACACAAGTATACTCCATTATAACGTGAGGAAAGGAGAAATATATTTGCGCATATATATATATATATATATATATATACACACAAACACACATATATGCTCAAAAGTATACTCCATTATAATGTGGGGAAAGAAAAACTATAGTTAAATAAATAAAAAAAGACAAGAGGAAAACTATATTTCATATATCTCTCTCTCTCTATATATATATATAGAGAGAGAGAGAGAGAGAAAGAGACACACAAAATTTCATTATTAGACATTTCATGAGTTATCAATATATAGAATAAATACTTATTGGAATCTAAAAATTAGTTTACTGAATGATGGACACGCATATATCTGCACAGTTAAAATGAATGTTATTTCCTGTTTCACCGGTGTAAACAAATGGTAGTCATTTATATAAAATGTCCTGAACTTCAAAGTCACAAATCAATAACCACACTGTAAGCCTAAAGCTTTAAAATGGATCCTGAGGCAACTTTGATTGATAAAGAAATGATTATTAACTTCAGAAAAAGATAAAGGAAGAACAATGAAGTTCATTGTAGATTCTATTGGATTAAAAAGAAAGTTGAGCACTTTATCTTTCCAATGTTTATCAAGAGACATTATGAAGTAACTATAAAATGGTTAGTCCTAGCAGAGAGGGATTTTTTTTCCAATCATTTTATATCAATAAAACTACTAAGACGCAAGAGGTTACTGATAGTGAGAGACTGAAAAAAGAATTTAAGGAGAGAGTATGATGAAAGAATAGGACACAAGGAGATAGATGATGATTGACAGTGAATTTAAATGTTTAAAGATCAAAACTGACTAGAAAGCAAGAAGCTAGAAGAGAGTTTCACAAGCGAAAAGTATGAGAAAAGAAACTATTATCCTAGAACTTAGTGTGAGACCTAGCTGTCAATCTAGTGTTGCACTTAAATTTGTGAAGTTGAGGTACAAAAAATATTGATAAAATGACACAGAATATATTGTTGTGGTAGAAAAGTGACTGAAGCTGAGTTGTTGTATCAGGATTGGTAACTTTGCCAATTCTTCTTTGGATTTTATCACAAATCTCTAGATACATATCAGATGCACAAGATTAGATGTGACGGTAATAACGGAGTTAAAAATCATAGATGTCATCAAAAAGCATAAGATTTCAGGTTCTAAATCAAGTTACAAAAAAATATGAGCCCAGATAGTAGACCATAAATGATATACATAAACACAGTATGAAATAGTTAACAGAATATATGATTTTTTCAACTGTTTTGTTTTGTTTGTTTTTCATTACAAAACAGCATGCTACCTTCAATAAGATGAATAGATGGATCAAAGTCTGTATTGCGACTCTTGAATAGTGTCCCTACAGGTTGAGAGACCAACAAGTAAAGGTGCCATGATAATTTAACAGGGAATTAGAAGTGGCAATGTAGTAGATTCATAGTGAGTTCAGATGTAGTTCAGGTAAACACTGATTTTTTGAAGGCATACATAGAGCTATTGTTTAAGAAGACAAAGACTTTCAGAAAAAGACGATCTTTGTTTTTGCACAACAACGCTCCATCACATACTTTTAAGAAATTAATGAATATCTAAATAAAATGCTTTTCAAAGACACTCATTTGATGAAGTGCCAAGCTTGTGTACTCAACTATAAACTAATTGAAAACTTGTGGAGAACTCTAAAAAGGAAAATTTACCTTGATGGGTGGCATTTTACCAACAAATATGAAATTTGGCATGATATTCTTAATACTATGCAGTATTTTATATGGGAGAAAACAACAGCTCAGAAAATCAATGGATGAATGACTTTTAAAATGACTTTCAGAACATGAAGAATCCATTTTAATATAATGTTGTCTTTACTACTTTGCCATCATTACAATGACATTGTTTTCCTTTTTTTAGCCATGTAACTCTTTAAACTTTGTGCATGGTCTGAAGTTATAATTTTTAATTACAATATAATACCTCTTGTATTTTTATTATCATATTAACATAATGTGATTGTTGAAAAAAGTTCTCAGGATTAAGCAAGAAGATATTTTAACAAGAAATTCTGATATTTATTTAGTTATTTGGTGAGATTTTGGAAAAAATATAGGCTGATAACTTTTCAGTCCCTCATATATTTAGATCCCAAAAAGTCAATGGCAATCTAAGTAGCCACCATGAGAAAGGCAATGAAAAATCACTCCATTATGCTTCACAAGAATAATCATGGCAATGCATAACCCCAAACTATCAGATAATGGCCTGAAGGGAGTCAGCTCTCCTGAAACTGACACCTCATCTGATAAGAAGAAACATGTTCGACAGGTGTCATCTGACCGTAGTCTAGAGACTTATCTGCAACAAAGCTAAAATTATAATTTGGATAGGGCATGTTAGGACACTGCACCAATTCAGAAAGTTAGATAATGCTAAATAGAAAAAGAAAAGGCAGAATATCAACGTTCTGTGTGTATGCAAAATAAGATGGAGAAACAATGAAGATTTTACAAGAACAATCACAGAATCCTATAACAAAGTACTTGGACTAATATTAGATTAAAAAAAAAGGAAATACTAACAAATTTCAGACAACTGTTCTGATGACAGGGAGCCAAGTTTGAATTCAGGTTGAATTCCTTGCATCCATTTACACACAAATACTCTTGGGAAAGGTATTAATCCATCTCTTCCCTCCAGTTATGGGTTAAATAATAGGACAGATTGGGTTCTATAGCCTTGGCTGGCAACCAGTCTACTGCAGAGAGCAATGGCAATCTACTGTGAGATAATCTTCTGCCCAGTCAGTCATGTCTCTTTTGAGACATGATCGCCCAAAGCATGTATCATGTATGGCACTTAACTCACTGACTGTTCTAATGAAACTGAAAAGAAAGTCATTCAAATACAGTCAACAGAGTAGTATGCACACATGTCAGAAAGAACCAAAGAAATACATAAGTTTTACATCTCACTAGAAAAGGCTAAATATCACAAGAAATTATTATAAATATTATAAAGCAAAAGTAGGAAGTGAACATGATAGTTAAATACTCATATTAAAATAACAAAAATGGAGAAAATGGGTTCACATCAGATGGAAAGAAAAAAGTAAAAACAGTTATGTAATACGATTCCTCCTATGTGGCAGATGAAGAAAAGCCTTGAAACAACTGAAATGTGCTTCTACAAAAGGATGCTGAGAAAACCATGAACCAAACATGTCAGCAATGAACCATGAACCAAACATGTCAGCAATGAACCATGAACCAAACATGTCAGCAATGGACCATGAACCAAACATGTCAGCAATGGACCATGAACCAAACATGTCAGCAATGGACCATGAACCAAACATGTCAGCAATGGACCATGAACCAAACATGTCAGCAATGAACCATGGACCAAACATGTCAGCAATGAACCATGAACCAAATCTGTCAATAATGATAAAATGGAGACTAAAAGGACACTTATGCTTAACACCAGGAAGAGACAGTTGAAATTTCTAGGGCATAATAAAGAAATACGGCTTGGTTTAACATATTGAAGACAAGTGGAATAGAGCAAAATAATGCATAACGTACATAGTAAGCATGAGTAAATAAGTTTTTTTGGAGAGATAACTAAAAGACTAAATATATTAGATGCTACAAGGAACAGAAAATGTGGAGAGCCATGAATGCTGATATCTTTAAGGGACATGTCACAGAGAAAAAGGTATAAAACGAGTGAAGACTGATAGCAAATATCTAGTTTGAAGAACATTTAAGATGCTTGTAGACATGGAAAAGGCCATGAGGAGATAAAAAAATGGTAGACTGACTATCAAAAAAACATTTTATAATTTAATAGCACACTTGATAGCATACCCAAACACTGATTGTGGGAGTAATTCTCTCCCAATAATATTTAAACAAAGGCTAAAATTGTTGTATACCAATAAACAGACAAACACGGGTGTATATAAAAATATGTCAAGTGATATTTTTATTAATGAACGATGGACCGTGTAGCCTAGTGAACAGTGAGTGAGAGCGCACTTCCAAGGGTTGACGGGGGGGTGTCGTATCTGTTGCTCCTTCTGCTCTCACTTCTTCTGACTGACTCTCTGCTTGATCCGTGTTTTCGTGGTCTTTATATATCTTCCAAAACCGGGACTTGTTTCTTCCGGCTTTGCCTTGATCACGCGACGCCTACGTAATTCTCAGAGTCACCTGTCTGTTTGCCTCTGAGTTATTTCCGCATCTGCCGGAAATAGGGTCAAAGTGACATCCGTTACTTTTCACCGACCGGAAACAACACAGCTTGTATCAGCCTTTCTTCGGGTGGGGCAGGATTGTTATATTACAAAATTACATAAATAGAAAAACTATAGTATAGCTTAAATGTCAATTATTTAAATTTGAACAATATTTTAAAGTGTAAGAAGTTGATAACAGTACCCGGTGTTTCCAAGTAGTACAATATGACAAACTCCATAGTAACGTATGCTGTCATAATTAAGAAGAAAAAAATTCAGAAGTCAAGAACTGAAAATGGAAAACCTTAAGGGAAACATTACTGACAACAGTCAAGAAATTATCTGAAGGGAAAAGAGACTAGAAAAGAAAGAAATGGATTACAAGTGAAAGCTTCAATCAGATAATTATTTTTAATCATTTCACCTCAATCAAGGCAATAAAGCCACTTGGATGCAATGGATGACTGGGTGAAAGAAACAGAAAGGATAATAAAGAATAAATACTTTCATGGCTTCTGCTCAGAAGAACTTAAGTCACTGATGCCTCCTCAACAGGTGTTTACTCGTGCAACCAGACTGGCAACTGGGTCCCACCCATTCGCAGTCAGGTTAGCCAAATGCAGACGACAATTCTACTCCTGCAGCTTCTTCCCTTGCACTTCCTGCCTGTGGAACTCGCTCCCGTATTCTTGCTTTCCCGACGGCTACAACCTCCAGAAATTTAAATGCAAAGTCAATACTCATCTACTAACCACTGGACTCTAGCTCTCTCCCCACCCCCGTATAACCTTTCCTTTCTCTCCACCTATGTATCTGTCATCGCACCTGCTTTCTCAGCTTTCTAGTGTTCATTTCTAACTAGTTTGTACTCCTCACACTTTTCTAATTAATCTTTTTACATTTATGTAGCCCTCTGCACATCAGTGGCATTTCCGCCTTGCTCGGGATGAAATGATTAAAAAAAAAAATATGATTGAGGCTTTGAAGTTCATAATTGACAGGAAAGCAAGAAACCAGAAGAGAGTTTCACAAGTAAGATGTGTGGAAGAAGAAACAATTAGCATAGAACTTGCTGTTACAAATATCAATTCTAACAGTGAAATTATGAGATCTTCCAAGCTAATCTAGTACCACACTTAAATTCAAATGAGATACCAATAAGAAAAAAGTCATATCAATTACTAATAAAAATACTTATAGAAGAAACAAAGGGAAACTATGATACAGCAGTGGAAAAGTTACTGAAACTGAGATGCCAGGTCAAGACTAATAATGTTACTACTGATTGTTGAATTTTGTTAAGAATTTCTAGACACATTTCAAAAGCATGAGACCAGATCTGGAACCAATGTTTGATAGACAGGTAATGGTAAATGGTAAATTTGAAACATTAGGAATAAGTTCAAGAAAACAAAATAAGAATTGTGCATTGCAAAATCTGCAGATCTCGAAAAGGTTTTCTTCCTTATTACGCTTTTATGCTTTCTACAGTTTTTTTTTGTGACAATCTTAAAACGAGTTTTATTATTGTTCTTAGCTCACCAATTTTTTCAGTCTATTTTTAATTTTTCTATGACTTCTGTTCAATTTTTACACAATTTCCAACATTGTTCCCATCATCCTTATGAAAGCAGATTTTTCTTATTTGTGCCAATGTTTTCAATTCATTCTTTTTATTAGTCTCTGATCAACTACTAGGCAATTTCCAACATTGTGCTCCCCTTAGTAATGAAATAATATCTTATATCTCACTGGATATTATGTAGAAGAAAGATCCAAAAGACATTCAAAAGAAGCAACATTATATCTAACAGAATATCTTTTAACATATTAGAAGACATTTTAAAATGTGTTTAAACATTTAAAAATTCAATGCCATTATCCAGGGGTGCTGATAAATTATGTGAGCTCAAATACTTTTTTTAGATGAAAAATGTATATACTAGATATATAATGAAAAAGTAAAAAATCTTTTTACAGATAACATGACTTCTATTCATTATAAATGTATTTAAATTCCAATTGTGTTGTTTCTATAAATACCAGGAAAAAATTATTAAAAATCTTTTCTCTATTGTAACTGACAACATTAATGTTTTTACTGACTAGCAATGATTGAAAATACATGAAAGAAAACATTATATCAAGTTTGAAGTTTCTGTAAGAATGTGATCGAGATATATGCAAATATGGAAAATGTAATAAAAATTTGACAGCCCATGTCAGTCAAATTCCACAAAACATATATACTTAAATACAATAAAATTTGCATCAAAGATGCCAACACTATAAAAAGTTCAGTGCTCAAGGCAAAATATATGAAATACCATACAAAATAAAAATATATATAAAAAAAATAGACTTTACATGGTCTCTAGAGAGTTCTTCATGACTGACAGTTTTTGCTTGACTTACAACTGTCAGACTGTAAGAAGGAACATGTTGGTTCATCTATACTATAAGATGATTTTGAGTCAAACAAGAAACTGACAGACACAGAGCACTTTAAGGAGAGCACACAATGTCTATTAGTTTTATATAACACATAATAAAGTATGTCTATATGTGTGTATATTTCTATATGTATGTGTAGGAATATACATGCACAGCAGAAAAATAAAAACCCTGAAGAGTGAGGACATCACAATATTGCCTTCACAAAACTTCAAAGTCGACATGACTGAAACAATACTAAAGTAGATTCTGGATAAACCAAGGAACCAATGATCAACTTGTACAGACAAAATCCTTTATTTGTGATAGCTTTGTTCAAGGTCATCATCAGTCAGTTAGTTAAGTGCCATACATGATACACGCTTGGGCGATCATGTCTCGAAAGAGACATGACTGACTGGGCAGAAGATTATCCCGCGGTAGGTTGGCATTGCTTTCTGCGATAGACTGGTTGCTGACCAAGGCTATAGAACCCAATCTGTCCTGCTATTTAACCCATAACTGGAAGGAATAGACGGATTAATACCTTTCCCAAGAGTATTTGCGCATAAGTGAATACAATGGATTCAACTGGAATTCGAACTCAGCTCCCCGGTTTCTCGTTTCAAGCCGATATCCACTGTACCACAACACACATCATCATAGGTCATCATATGGTATCAATATTCTTCAATCTTGAAAAAGTTTATACTACATGTAAGTATGGTATCCTAAAAGACATGCACAAAATGAGAATAAAATAAAGAATGGTTATATTTATCTGAAACTTCCTATCAAACCAAACATTCAGAAATGGAAACACAACATCAGACACACACAAGCAGGAGTGCCTTAAGGTAGCATTTTATCAGTTAAATCATTTATTCTGTAAATAAACAGTATTATTAAAACCATTAATACAGGAATTGAAAAATCCCAATATGTAGATGATCTCTCAATATCATATCCATCACTAAACATGTTTTCCCTTGAAAGATATATACACACATGTTTAAACGAGATAAAAACAATGGACAAATGAAAATGGACTCTGTTTCTCCACAAAAGAAAACTGTTTACTGCATTTCTGAAAAAAATGAGCCTACCACCTTGATCCACAATTAAAATTAAATGGACACTTAATTCCTATACTCCAACAAATAAAATATGTAGGAATCATACTTGATAGTAAACCTAACTTCAAGGTATACATTGATAACCTTAAACAAAAATGCCAAAAGGCTTTGAAGATGCTAAAAGTAAAATTCAAAACTGTACTGAAGTGCCAACCAAAAAGTAATGCTCAAAATATATAGGTCCTTTTTTCTTCTTCTTCTTTTATGTGCCATGTCCTTTCAGGACATAGGCGATCATGGCTTTATACATCTTCCTATCCCTGGTGGCTCTTAGCATGCTTTTTCCTGTTGCACCATGCGACCCTCATTCTATTATCCATCTGATCAGGTCCTTCAAATATGTTATCCATTGCTTTCCCCTGTCTCTTTTTCCATCTATCTGGTCTATTAGTATCAGGTTCTCCAAACTCTCCTTCCTCATTGCATGTCCAGGAACTTTAGTTGTCTCTTCCTGATGCTCAGTATTAATTTCTTTTTCATTGCCATCCTTTTCAAAACCTCGTCATTGCTCACTTGCTCAGTCCATGATATCTGCAGCATCTTTCTGTAAAACCACATTTCAGGTGCTTCAAGTTTTTCCTTCATCTTTGAAGATATTGTCCAACATTCACTGCCATATTGAAGAACTGACATCACATTGCAATCCAGTACTCTCCTCTTTGTTTCTAGCAAAATTGTCCTGTTTCTTAATACTTTTATCTCAGAGCCTTCTGAACTTCACCCATGCAAAGTCTCTATGTAGAAAACCAATGAATCACCTAAATCTCTTAAATGGAAAAATTATCCCTCCAGTATGCACTAAAACTCCAATCCAGCCCAATCCAAATAATTTAGTCTGCAAAAAAACATGTGAACCTCAATATATCCAGTTTTATAAGTTATAATCTGAGGAAAGGAACAGTATGGTTAGATAAGGAAGACAGGAGGAAAACTATACTTTTTGTCACTTACGCGTTTAATCCTCTGATGGACTTTATCAAGGCAGAGATGAAATGAATTTTATTTTAAGTAAAGAATCTATGAACACAAAATCATTGGTTTAAAAAAAAATACTTAAAGTAAAATTCATTTCATCTCTTTGCTTTGATAAAATCCAACACAGGACAAAATGTGTAAGTGAGAAAAATATTGTCTTCCATTTGTCTTCTTTATATAACCATATATAATGTATGTATGTATGTATATATGTATGTATGTATGTATGTGTGTATGTGTACATATATACGTATTATGTGGCACATTGGGGAGTGGTTAGACCATTCACTTTCTGATTATGAAGCCCAGGTTCGAATCTTACCATGGTCAATTTGTCGAGGTTGTGCGTGCATGTATGTATGTGTAAGTATATACATGTGTGCATATGTATGCATGTGTGTGTGTGTGTATATATATACATATATGTATATGTTTGTATTTATATACAGGTATATGTGTGTGTTTGTGTGTATGTATAAATATTTATATAAAACATCTCACCCCAAGCAAGGCAGTACTGCCACTGGTGTGCAGGAGACTACATAAGAGTAGAGTGAAGAGAATGAGGAACCGGTTACAGTGAATATCAGAGAATGGGCAAGTGAAGGATAGGAATATTGGTGTGAAGAGAGCTATGTGACAGTAGTGAAAAGGAGGAAGATCAAGATTCAGTGGGTGTTGGGGAATGGATAAGTGAAGTATGAGAATCAAGGGAATAAGAGATGGCATTTGACATTGCATTTAAACTTTTGAAGATTGTAGCTATCAGGGAAGCAAATATATGGAAAGAAGTTCCACAGGTGGGAAGTGCAAGAAAAGAATTTGCTAGAGTAGAAGTGGTGACTGCATTTGATTGTTTTGAGTGTAAAACGGTGGGATCTTGTTGCCAGTCTGGTTGTTTGTAGAGGGGGCATCAGGAAGCTCAGCTTGATGAACTAGAAGCCATGAAAATATTTGTAGAAGAGACATACAGAAGCCACATCCTGTTGATAAGAAAGTGGCTAGAGTTCAGCTGCCTGATTAGGATTGATTACCTTGCAGATTCTGTTCTGAAGCCTATCAAGAACCCAGAGATGAATATCAGGGGCGCCTGACAAGATATGACAACAGTATTCAATGCATGGGTAAATGGTTGATTTGTATATGTGCAAGAAGGACTCGGGCCACAAAGTATTTCCTGTCAAATACAGTGACTCAACCTTCCTAGCAGCAGATTTAGTTATTGGCTTAATATAGTCATTCCACTTGAGATTGGCTAAGAGAATGAGGCCAAGAAGGTACAGTGTATTGCTTTCAGGGCAACTAACTAGACCCATGTTAATGAGGGTCAGTAGGAACTGCCTATAGTGGTTGAGAGATTATATGTATGTTTATGTGTGTGTGTGTGTGTGTGTGTTTATGTATATAGAAATAAGGTGACTATTGAGTCAATTGCTACATCTGCTGCAAGGAAGGTCGGTTCACTATTTTGTGCAAAATGATTTTGCACATTTATAAACATGCCATTCAATTTTGTATTGAATACTGCTGCCATATCTGGTCTGGTGCTCCAACTGTACATTTCATGTTTCTTGACAAAATCTAGAGAAAGGCTTGCAATACAATTGGTCCTCATCAGGCATCTTGTTTCCAGTTACTTTCTCACTGATAAAATGCAGTTTCTCTCTGCTTGTTCTACAAATATTTTCATGGTAGCTGCTTTTTTCTTGCCGCTCCAACTACATTAGTTTCAGCATGCTACTAGAGTGTCAACTAGGTCTCATTATTTTATTGTTTAAGGCCATTTTTACTCAAACAGTTTTTTCACATCAGTGAAACTAACTTGCAGTATCTTACTTTCTTAGTAAGTACAATATTCAAAAATTAAAATGCAATATCACTCACCATCTTTATAGTCTTGAAGCCTCCTACCATTTTGCCCTTTCCTCAGTCCTACCTATTATCAATCTTTTTATTCTCATTCACTACTTGTGACACTCATTATTCACTTGCAACAGGTGAAATGATTAAAATAAATAAATAATATATATATATATATGTACACACACACACACTCACACGTGTGTGTGTGTGTGTGTATATATATATATATATATATATATATATATATATGTTTATGAATGTATATATATTTATGTATTTATGCATGTATGTTGATATATGTTTTTATATATATATATATATATATATATGTCAATTTTTTTTATTTGTTTCACATTATTATATTTTGTTGGATACTAGTATTTGAGTGCAAAGTCAATTTATTTTATATATATATATATATATATATATGTATATATAGTACATTATAATTTCCACTGGCCTTAATCATTTGAAAAATCATCTATTTTACGGCAGAAATCAAACCTACATACTCCAACATGATCATAATAAATCATATAAAATATCTGTCACTTAGCAGTGTTATACCAACTTCAAAGTTTCATGAAGGCATTATATTGATGTCTTCACTCTTCAGGGCTCTCCTTCATGCACTATATCTCTCTCTCTCTCTCTCTATATATATATATATATATATATATATAGAATGTATGTGTGTATATATATATATATATGTATGTGTGTGTGTGTATTTGTGTATGTATGTTTATATATTTGTTTATGTGTGTGTGTGTTTTTATACATATATATATATATGGATGTGTGTGTGTTTAAAAGATTCTTCATACAGAGGCCCGACAATATTTTTCAGACACTTTGAAAAAAGTACTTCAAGGTGGTTACTAGTGCCAAAAACTTTTGAGATTGTAAGTACGTAGTTGAGGAGTGAAAATCCACTACTAGTGTAATCATTTTTTTAGTTTGGCTTTGATAATATAGTTTTTTGTGATTTTTGCGAAAACTTGCACGACACTATTTTTCGGACATGACAAAAAAATCCTATTTTATTAAGAGCTAAGTTCATGTATATGTTGCTGTATGCAAATTTTCTGCTTGTACACTTAGCTGTCATCATTAGAATCAATTATCTGTTCTATTTTACTGGCAAAACAATTAAGTTTAATGAGGTAAAATGCATTCAAAAGAAGTCGTTTGTTTGGCACGGAAGAAGCGGGATGATGGCCTCAGCATCAGAAGGATCGCCATGGATTTAAAGCTGTCGAAATCAACGGTTGAATACATGCTGAAGACAAACTCCGAGCGGAAAAAGAAGAGAGGACAGAAAAGATCAATTGGCAAGAGGACTGAAAGGAGAATGAAGAGGACTGTGACATGGCTTTTGACATCTGGAGAAAAAGTTACAGCAAGAAAAGTGAAGGAGAAATGTGAAATGGATGTAAACGTCCGAACAGTACAAAGAACGCTGCATAGGATTGGTTTGCAATTGGTTTGCAAAGGCTAAGAAAAAAAATTACACTGACAAAGAAACACAAAGGAGCAAGACTGGAGTGTGCTAAAAGGTGGTTAACAAAGCATGTTGACTTTAAGAAGGTTATATTTACTGATGAGAAGCGTTTCAAGTTTGATGGGTCCGATGGATGGTGTACTTGGACGAGAAGGGGTGAGCCTGCTGTACTGAACAAACGACAGATGGTAGGAGGAGGAGTTATGGTTTGGGGTATGATCTTTGCTAATGGAAATATATGGTTGGAGTGGCTGAAAGGATGACAGAATAGTGAAAGCTACAAACAGTTGCTGGACGAGAAAGCCCTACCAAGGATAAGAAGAGAGATAGTGAATGATTTCGTTCTACAGCAAGAGAATTGCAGCATCCATGTGTCAAAACTCATGAAAGAATGGATGACTAAAGTGAATATGACTACTTTGGAATGGCCTGCAAAAAGCCCAGATCTAAATTTAATAGAAAATGTTTGGGAAATGCTTGCGCAACGTGTCTATGATGGACCTGAAATAACAAAAGAGGCTCAACTATGGGAACGGATACTAGATGCCAAAAAACAACTAATAGAAACACGTAGAGATGTTATTGTGCATATGTTTGATCATTATGAAGAGAGATTGATAAAAGTTATTGAGAAGAAAGGTGATATTACAGACTATTAACAGTTTTTCAATGATGTCCGAAAAATAATGTTGTGTGTGTTTTATAAAAAGTGATGAAAAATAAATACTTTTCCTTACCTAATCGATTTTCTTCCATTTTTATTACAGGTATTGTCTTTATATGTTTATGCTATTCTATTAAAGGAATTTTGCCACTCTATGGTACTCGGAAAATCGAATACTAAAGTGTCCGAAAAATATTGTCGGGCCCCTGTAGATGGGATGAGTATGTTAGTGATCTCTTCCCTGACAAGAGAGAGAGCAACCAACAATCCACAAAATTACGAATGAACCAGAAATGTTAAAAGCTGTAGTACAATGGCCAAGTTGAACAGAAATAAAGTTGCAGGACTCAATGGGATGGTAATAGAGATGTTGATGCCCTTAGAAGACTTGGCATAGACAGGCTCTCTCACAGAAATAATAAATGAAATCTACAACAGTGGCAATATACCGGAGAAGCTAAGCAGCTCAATTTTCATAGCACTACCTAAAAAGTTAGGGATGAAAGAATGTGAAATTCACTTGAACAATCAGCTTAATGAGCCACATAACAAGACTCATCATCCAGATTCTGATGAACAGAGTGCACAGCAGAATTGGCCCAAAGATAGGACAAGAACACTATGGCTTTGTTAAAGAAACTGGAATGAGGAATGCAATAATCATGCTCAGAATGCAATCTGAAAGAGCAATACAAATGCAGAAAGACCTCTATCTGGAATTTGACAAAGTAAGCCACAAAGACTTGATAGAGATGCTTGGCAACCTCAATATTTCGGGAAAGACATCAGGGCATTCAAAAACTTATATTGGCAGTAAAACACTCGCGTACAGATAGGAAGTGAATTCAGCAGATATACAAAAATAGAAAGGAGTATAAGATAAGGATGTGTTTTCTCACCAGATCTATTCAACTTATACAGCAAAACATTTCTAAGAGAAATAAAGCCCTTGACAGGATTTGTCATTTGCAGCCACAATCTCAACAATGTAAGATACGCAGAAGACATAGTGCTGATAGCTGACATTGAAAGGAAAATGCAGGACTTCCTACAGAAGGTAGCAAGAGAAAGCAAAAAAAAAGGACTTGAGCATAAACTTCAAGAAAACTCAATGCATGGTTATCAGCAAAAAGAAGACCCCAGAATACCAACTACAGGTCAGAGAAGCTAAAATAAAACCAGTAAAAAATGTAAATCCCTGGGAAGTATGCTGACAGAGGATGTAAAGTGTGATATCAAGATCCAAATATGAACTGGCATAGCCAAAGATGCATTTTAAAAACTAGCCAGAGTCCTGAAAGACTGGAAAATCTCATCGGAAACAGAGTGCTGGATTGCTGTAATATCTGTTCTTCTGTGTAGCAGTGAATGTTGCACGATATCTTCAAGGATAAAGGAGTGGATTGATGCAGAATAAATGTGGTTTTACAGAAAAATACTGAGAATACCATGGACTGAGCACATGGTTCATGATGGGGTGTTGGAGAGGATGGAAACAAGGAGAAAACTCATACTTAACATAAGGAAGAGACAGATAAAATTTTTGGGACATGTAATGAGGAAGTGGGGTGGCCTGAAAAATTTAATACTCACAGGACAGATAGAGAGAAAGAGAGACAGGGAAAAGCAATGTGAGATCTAATTGATAGGCCTGAGCACATGAATGGCAGAGCAGGGTTTGGGGGAGATACTATGAGGAAGAATTTTGAGAGCAACAGGATACAGGGCCAAGTGGAAGTCCATGATTGCCTATGTTCTGAAGGGACATGGCACATGAAGAAGAGTAAGATATATATGTGTGTGTGTGTGTGTGTGTGTGTGTGTGTGTATATTTATAAACTAGCAGTATAGCCCAGTGTTGCTCGGGTGTAATGAAAGCTTTAAAACTAATCCATTGTCCTGGAGCTCAGACTCAGCCTAAAGAATATATGTGTGAAGTTTGGTGAGAATCGGATAAAAATTGTGGATTTCTATAAAGAACATACAGAAACATAAACACACACACAAACATCTTGTCTTTTATATATATATATATATATATATATATATATATTATCGACTTTCTGTACTATTGTAAGAACTGCAACCTGGAAACTTCTGAATATCATTTCTTATGTCTTTCTCTATGAGTGTACCAAATTTGATTAAAATCAGACCACTCCTTCTATAACCCAATTTTTTCGATTATCAATTTTCAATATTTATTGGGGATACATCAACACAAAACCTAGCTAAGAACACTCGCAGACGCTTATAGTAGAGCTGTGTAAATTTTCAAGAAAATCGATTCAGCCGTTTCGGAGTCTGTAGGTAATGGACACACACACACACACAGAGACAAAATTCCATGAATAAATAAGTTTAGATTAGATATATATGTGATATATATATATATATATAGTGTACTTTATGTGTTTCTATGTATGCTTTAATATATATATGTTTGTTCATGCATATATGTGTTTATATAAATGTGTATATATGTTTCTGTATCTTATGAAAGTATGTTTATAATATAGATTGTTATATAAATACATTTATCTCTATCCATATTCAGCAGATATGATTTTGTGCATTCAAACTCATATGAATATTGATAAATTTGATAAATAATTGAATTGCGTGTGTGTATATATATATATATATATATATATGGAATCTTTTTGCCATTACAAAGGCTGAAAGAGAAGGAAATAGCAAAAAATACTTTAATTTTTGCTGATATGAAATAAATTGTCCTGCTCCATATTTAATAAATCTTTATATCTTTTCTGGTTGGTGCCATATTTTTGTTGCAACTTTGGATAGAACTTAACAAATTACTTTCTTTCAACAAAGCATTTCCAAAAGTTATGAATCATTCCCATGATAGACAAATTTTTCATAACATTTTTTGCAAGTATTAATGAGTCATTTACTTTATTTTCTTGGTATGAATATACATATATATATATATATATATATATATATATATATATAGTCGTCAAATAATTCACTGTGATGTTGCTCAGTTTTATCGAGTAAAAAAACTTGTTGTTCTTAGGTCTTGACTTTAGGTGTCTGCATTTTTCAAATACATGTAAAACATGGTTTATGCATGACAAATTAAATTTGTTCTGATTCATATATCTAAGAAATTATAATGATATTTCCATAACTAAAATTAATAGATGACTGATTGGAATGCAGTTATCTCATTCTTTCATATGAATTGATGTTGCAATCAACAAAAGTTTAATACCTCTTATCTTTATAAAAGATTTTGTTTTGATTTTTTTTATACAGATATAAGTTAATATATTCCTAATCTTGTTCTATTTTTATCATTTCATCGCTTGCAACACAGAACCACCAATAGTACACAGGGGTTACAGTGAGAAAAATGCCTGGGTACAGAGGTATTGAGGAAATGACAAAAGTTGAACAAGGTTCAAAAAGATAGAAGAGAGCAATTGATGTTGCGTTTAACTTTTTGGAAATTGTAGCTATCAGGGAAGCAAGTAAATGGAAGTGATTTTTACAGGCTGGAACTGTGAGAAAAGAAACTTTTTGAGTAGAAGTGGCAGTTACATTTAACTATTTAAATAATAAAAGAGTGAGACCTAGATGCCATTCTAGCATTTAGATTCAGTACATCAGTGTGAAAAGCTTGTCAATGCTGTTATCATGAAAATATTTGTAGAAAAGACAGAGGGAATCCAGGTCACATTAGAGAAGATATCTCATCAGGATCAATTGTGTTGTCGGTCTTTCTTTGGATTTTATCAAGAACCTCAAGATATTTTCTGTGAATGGATAGAACAAAGATACAATTTGAAGATATCAGACTCAAGCAAACACAAAAATCTGGTAACTGTTATTACAGTCATGGAAAGTGCAACACAGAAATCCAAAGTCATGTTTGAATAGCAAAAATTGATTTCCAAAAGGTAAGCAAAGTATTAAGAAACAAGAAAATTCCATTAAAAACAAATAAAATGCGATGTAAAATCTTTGGTATGTTATGGCTATGACTGCCGGGTTGGTTCTTTTGCATAAACATCCAAAACTTGTTGAATGGCTTTTGCTGCTGAAATTAATAGGCAAAGAGAAAAGGAAAGATACAGAGACACTAGAGGGACAGTTTGGACACTGAATTTATTTTTTTGGTTCCAACAATCTCTTGTTGTGGAAATTCCTTCCCGAAAAGTTTGGCATGTCTTTACCATCTAAAGTCCAACTGAGAAAAAGATCGAGTTTATTTTTAGCACCAGAAGGCCTCTCTTTTTGCACATGTGTCAATTGTCTTTCCTTTCAGAGGACTCCTGGAAGATTTTTATATTTATTTCATTTCGTACTTTTATTTTATTTTATATTTTTATTTTATTTAGTGTTTTTTATTTTATTTTGTATTTTTATTTAATCCCTACAGATCAATCTTATTATATGGCAGTGAATTCTAAATGATTTCCTCACAAAATAAGAAATTTGAGGCAATAGAGATGTTGAGAATACCATAGATAGAACATGTAAGTCATGGGAATACTTATTCTTAGAATCAGAAGGAAAATAAGAATTTTTTTAGATATATAATGAGCGCTTACAGAATTTAACAACTACATGACATATTGAATATATGAATGGTAGAGGAAAAATCAAGTAACCTACCAAGTAAAAATGTATGGCAGAACATTGACTGGGAGAGATAAGTGGACAAACGTTACTTAAAAGTGTATAAAAGTTTGGAGACTCATAATCCCTCACATTCAGAAAGAAGCTGATACATAAAAGAATATCTTCATTCTAAAGTTAGCTTATTCGAGTAATACTTATGTTCATCATGTTTAGATGTGTGTGTCATGTAATGGGTCAGTTAAGTGCCATACGTGATATATGCTTTGGATGATCATGTCTCAAAAGAGACAGAACTAATGGGACAGAAGATCATCCCACAGTAGATTGCCATTGCTTTCTGCAGAAGATTGGTTGCTGACCAAGGCCATAGAACCCAATCTGTCTTATTATTTAACCCATAACTGGAGGGAAGAGACGGATTAATACGTTTCCCAAGAGTATTTGTGAATGCAAGGAGTCCAACTAGAATTTGAACTCGGCTCCCCAATGAATATGTAATGGGTAGAAGCTAGAAATGACAAAAGAGGAAAGCTCAGCTAAAGTTCAAATCAAGTTTTATTCACTTTTGTGCAAACACTGTTGAAAAAATATAAATATTTTTTACTTTGGCTATGGGTTAAATAGTAGGACATGCTGAACTCTTCAGCCTTAGTTGGAAACCACTCAAAAAGGACAACACTGGATTGAAAATTGTATGTAACTCTAACAAAGCATATACTATATAGTTAACAAAAAGATCTTAGACTTTCCAATGACTGATCTTAACTGCAGTTGACATTATTCATAATCACTAGACTGTCTTAGTATGAATAGAAAAATCATAGCTTTTAAATACTTCCCTCTGTCTTTTCTACAAATATTTTCACAGCTTCTGCTCTGATGAATTTAGCTCCTTGGTGACCCCTCTGTACAAATTGACTCAAGGTAACTAGGTTCCACTCTTTTACAATGAAAACAATCAAATATAACTGCAACTTCTGTTCTATCAGCTTCTTTTCTCACACACTCCACCCACGTCTATTGAACAGGTGAAGAGGCTCGTCCCTTGTTTCCTATTTAGGTTGTGGTTTCCAGTTTTTCTCTTTTCCAATCTTTTCACTCTTTTTTTTATTTTATTTTATTTTTTTTTTTCAGTTGGAGTAGATAGACTAAACTATCATCCGGTTCACACTCCACCCATGTCTATTGAACAGGTGAAGAGGCTCATCCCTTGTTTCCTGTTTAGGATGTGGTTTCCGGTTTTTCTCTTTTCAAATCTTTTCACTCTTACGTAGTTCCCTGCGCATCAGTGGCGTTTTCACCTTGCTTGGGGTGATATGATTAAAAAAAAAAAATTTCTACCTGTGGGACTCCCATCTGTATACTTATTTCCCTGATAGCTACAATCTCCAGGAGTTTAAATGCAACATCAGTTGCCATCTCTCATCTCCTTGACTCATATCCTTTCCTCCACACATCCTATGTCTTGTTCTTCTACTTCCATGCAATTCTCTTCACACCAGTGTTTCTATCCTTATCTCATCCATTTTATGATAACCCCTGTAACCTGTTCCTCTTCTTCTTCATACACATCTTCCATAACCACCTGCACACCAGTGGCAGTAATGTCTTGCTTGACATGAAACGATTATTAAAAAAAAAAAAGAGACTGAATAATTTCCAACATGCCTAAAATGTTAGATCAGATTGATCAAATGAATTCTTTTTAAGCGGTAATAAATAAAAAAAAAGCTAGTTTGGGATAATTCAACAGTAAAAACCATTCTGCAATATGCAAATGGTAGCTTCAATGTAAAAAAAATTAATTTACAAATGTTTTTTTATTAAAAGATTGAAAAGAAAGCTATTTATTTTTGGTAAATAAATGAACAAATACCTGGTGATGAATGGTCACAAGAGAGTTTTTGATATTTATATAAATCAAAGGGCCAATATTAATAATTTCCTTTTTGCAACTCTAAGCATTCAAATAAACAAGTTGATGTCTTCATGTATATACGTATATGAATGAACACATTTTGAAATAGATAAAGGAATGAAAATATAATGTCCTTTAAAGAATTGACATACTAATATATATAAAAGATCATTTGCATCTTCTGTGTGTGTGTGTATATATATATATATATATATATATATATATATATATCCAAGTGAATAAGGAATGAACAAAGAATTGACAATGTTCAAAACATTTCTTTAAAACAGTTCTCGATATAAAATAGAGCTATGAATATTTATTATAGATTACAGTTTAGAACATGTACAAATTATCTTCTATTACAAAGTGTATATTTTGTTTCAACATTGAAAGGACATGATGATAATTTGTACATGTTCTAAACTATAATTTATAATATATATATCCCTCAATTTTGCTTGAAACTTTCCCTTGGCTGATTTAAAGGCTTTTTTCTTTGATAGTCACGCTTTGTGTGCTATCTAGACATGATGACATTTAGGCATGTTTTCAAGGATTTAATTTCAGTATTGTTAAAATTAAACCAGTCTTGATGTTTTTGATGAACATACCCTGGTGATTCTTTTGCTGAGTCATATAGTATGTTTTAGAAGGTAGACCATGCCAACTCAACTTCATTACCTAACTCAAAAGATAAAAGTTTTGAGTCACATGATGTTTGGAAACAGTCTAATGTTTCCCTGTCTTTCAACTTTGCTATGTCTACCTTCTTTAGTAGTTTTGCTTGATTGCATTGTTATAATATCACTACAAAAATAGCTATTTCGTTTTGACACTATTTTTGTCTTCTAAAGTGATGGTGCTGATCTCAAGTTGAAGAGTTTTAAAAGGTTAAAAACTAGCAAAACTCCCTCAATCAAGGAGACATTGTAACAATGGGTTTGTTACATTGGGTTTGGCTAGTTTTGAACCTTTTAAAACTCTTGAAATTAGCACCATCACTTGATAAGACAGTGATATTATAACATATTTATGTTATAAATTTTAAATATATATATGAGATCATAATAAAATAATATTAACAGATAATGATATATGTGAAATTATATGATTTAATATATGTCAATAATATAATGTCAAGGTGATACAATATTTTGAAAAACATACCCAGTGGCTATCTAAAGCAGCATTTATTAAAAAAATGTTTTCAAATATTGTCAGAACATTCTTACATCATATTATGATTAACATTCAGTATTTTGATCTCTCTCTCTCTCTTCATATATATATATATATATATATATAGGGAAGGCAGTAAATAACCATCTTTGAAGGCATTAAACAACAAAAAAGTGCTCAGTACTATCGGGAGAAAGTAAAGCAGAGAGAAACCTACAAATTTTTGGAATATGTACTAAGCTAAGAGGAGGATGTGTGTTGTGGTACAGTGGATATCGACTCGGAACGAGAAACCGGGGAGCCGAGTTCAAATTCCAGTTGAATCCATTGTATTCACTTACGCGCAAATACCCTTGGGAAAAGTATTAATCCGTCTCTTCCTTCCAGTTATGGGTTAAATAGCAGGACAGATTGGGTTCTATAGCCTTGGTCGGCAACTAGTCTACCGCAGAAAAAATGGCAACCTACTGCGGGATAATCTTCTGCCCAGTCAGTCATGTCTCTTTTGAGACATGATCGCCCAAGCGTGTATCACGTATGGCACTTAACTGACTAAGCTACTCATGTTTCAACCATTAGGTTTTTTCAGGCACATTTACAAGAATCCGATAGAGGGTCCCTCTCAAATATACTAAGACTGGAAGTGTTGGAATAAATGAAGAAGAGGAGAAAATAATTTGGAGAAAAAAAAACATGTAACTGAAGAAACCTAACAGTGAAACCTGGGTAGCTTAGTACATATTTCAAAATTTGTAAGTTTATATATAAATGGGAAATTGATTTTCATGTGATCCTGAAAGAATTAAAAGTCCTAATAGGATTCATCATTGGTGGCCACTATAACACAATGTTGATACCAGATATAGAAAGAAAGCTACAGGAACATCTACAGAAGGTAGTAAAGGAAAGTGAGAAGAAAGGACTACACATCAATTTTAAGAATATATGGTTGTGAGCAAAAGAGACATCCCAGAAGGCAAACTACAAATCAGAGACACCAGAATCATTCAAATACAAGAACTAAAGTATCATCAGGATATGGTTTCCGGCTTTCTCTTTTCCAATCTTTTAACTTTTCTTCTTTTTTTTTTTCATTTTTTTTTTCTTTTTCATTTTTTTTTTTCAATTGGAGTAGTTAGAATAAACTATTGCCCGGTTCACACTCCACCCACGTCTATTGTACAGGTGTAGAGGCTCATCCCTTGTTCCCTGTTTAGGATGGGGTTTCTGGTCTTCTCTTTTCCAAATCTTTTCACTCTCGCGTAGCCCCCTGCACATCAGTGGCGTTATTGCCTTGCTCAGGGTGATCTGATTAAAAAAGAAAAGAAAATCATGTCAGTGTTTTAAGAGAGAATGGAAAGTGCAACAGAAAAAAATCTAACAAGTGTATTTCAAATATGAAATGTGCCTTCCAGGAGTTAAGTAACAAATTAAGAAACAGAAAAATTTTGTTAGATTGAAAAAAAAAGATTACTGAACTCTTAGGTAATATCAGTCAGTAACCGCTAGATAATCTTCTCACAGATGAAAAAGATACTTAATGCAACAGAAATGTGATTCTACAAAACAATGCTGAGAATATCAGGAACTAAACAACAACAAAACTTTTGATAAAATGAAAACAAAAAATGCACAGCATTAAAAAGAGACAATTGAATTTTTTTAAGTACACATAATGAGCAAAGAATATTTAGAGAATTTGACACTCATTGGGTATATTGAAGACAAGAAGGATAGATGAAAGCAGCAAATAACCTCCCTAACAAGTTTACATAAATGGTTAGAAGAACAAAGATAGTAAAAAGACAAACCTAATCAAAGCTATAATGGACAGTAAATTAAGGAGTGTCATGATCACCTACATCTTGAAGGGACATATAACATAAAGGAAGCATATCATTCTGAAATTGAATTGAGAAAATGTAAATAGATTTGGACTTGGTTAGAAGTTGTTGTTAAAAGAACAGAACATAACCTTTTAAGAATGATTGAAAGTAACCCAAATATTATAACAAAGGAACTCTGGAATAATTTGGAAATCATTGGATTGAAAGTAACAAGAAATATTAGAATTCTTCAGTGAGCCTGTCAGTCTTGTCAAACTCTTTTTCTCAAAGTTAGTTATTTCAAATGTAGCATTTGTAAATGAACATATTGATGAACACATGTAATTTTGGGAGAATATACTATGGTTAAACAAAACAAAGGTACA
Organism: Ascarosepion bandense; assembly: GCA_037127315.1. Lineage (NCBI taxonomy): Eukaryota > Metazoa > Mollusca > Cephalopoda > Sepiida > Sepiidae > Ascarosepion > Ascarosepion bandense. The sequence continues at coordinate 3,031,745 of JBBBDQ010000364.1, forward strand.
ACATCTGGGGCATAATGACATGAAATTTATTTTGAGGTATCAATAAGTAAAAATACTAGGCTTACTCTAACAAAACATGGATGAAATGTAATCATAATCTGGATGTTTCTCTACAAAATAAACAGATAAGTTGGAAAGAGTTAATAGTTTAAAGAAAAATAGAGAATTATTGTGAAATATTTGATGTTGCCATGAGAGAATCTCTTAGAAATGTGAAATTGAATTATAGTTAGAACTTTATCTATGATAATGAACTAAAACGTACTTCGAAATTAGTTTAGAAATATCTTCAGGGTAAGAATATAAATGTTTTACTTTGACCTTCACAGAGTTCCACTCTAAATCTAATTGAAAACTTGTGGAATTAATTAAAAAATGTGTAAAACCAAGGAATAGGCAACACTGAAAGATTATGTACAGAAAGTTTACCAAAATATCCTTGAAGTTGTTTGTATTAATTTAGAAAAAGGTAAAAATAAGAATAGAGAATAAGTTATAAATAAGAAAGAATGTATACTTGACTACTGATTTTCTCATTGCACTAATTCTGTGTACACAATTTTCTTTTGTTTATAATTACTCAAATTTAAATGTGAAACATTTATAATTTCTTTACAAATCTTATACATATGCGCATTTCTTTTTAGAAAATCTTTACTACTCAGTTATATTTTTAAATGTTTTCAGCAAATTAAAAATATATTACTTCATGTCAATAATTTCAGTCAGCAGGGTATATATATATATATATATTTTGATTGTTTAATTACTTAGTTTTTGGTCATAATAAAACTAGACCAGTGCACATTTGTATTAAAAAGTGTTCAATACAATTCTATTTTAGAATTTTTGAATATTTTCTATTTGTAAAGAAGTTATTATGTGACCTAGGTTTCTAACATGAGTCGTGTATTCAGGCAATTTTCAATAACTGATTTTACCGTTTATCATTTTTTAAGAATGCTCGCATGGTACGGAATTTTTGAACGTGCAATTTTTAAAATTACAAGAAATTATAACGGTTTCATCCATGGTTGTATGAACCTAAGAGACATTTTTAGTATGGCTACACTTAGTCATAATTTTTGTTTTTTCATTCAATATATATATATATAATTAAATTGGCTCTTCTCATGTGAAAATCGATAATCTAAAATCTTCAGTGCTGTTTTGATCTCAAATATTCATATGTATATATATATATATATATATATATATATATATACCTACCTGTCTACAGGAATGAGATGTTCCTATTCTGTTATATATAGGGACACTATTGGAGGAGAGGTAGAGTCAAGTAATTATAGCGACTAGTAGTTACTAGTAGTGTATCTACTTCATGCAGCATGTGAGGCTTATGTTTGTAGTATACTATTATCTCTAACCTTCATTTTAATGATTACTCATATAGTAACCTTTTAAGGTTACCACACACACACACACATATATATATATATATATATATATATTTATCATAAAAAATCAAATTTTCTTAAATTGTATAGTTATTTTGACAAGAAAATTTAATACCCATCTCATAAATGGTCCCAAAACATTATGGGAAAATAGATTTATTTGATTGTGTGTGATTAAAAAACAAAAGTAAGGAAAAGGAAAGAAAGGACATTGCTACCAAAACATTTTAGATTTGCCCTGAAGATGACAGAAACAGAAGTGATACAATAAAATAGGAAAAAAGTAAGGAAAAAATAGTTCAGACAATATTAAGTCTTTTCAAGGCCCACGTTAAAGGGCCACCACATCATATATATAGATATATATGATTATCATATATATATATATATATATATATAATAATTTTAAGAAAGTTAACACTTTTTTTGTCAGATTGTATGTTAGAAAATCGAAACTGATATTATGATTTCAAACATTTTCTATGTCAAGTAAACTTGAAAAAAATTATGACATTTCTGTGAGAATATTTTCATTAGAAAAAGTCATCTCATAGAAGTGTTAACATTTTTTGGAAAATGTATATATATATATATATATATAAATAAAAGTGGGCAGTGAGATAATCATCAAGTGGCAATATGGTTTATGCTTGCATGCAATCTTGAGGCCTGAAGATTGCCTTCATATACGAAAAGTTTGATGCTGCTTGGTGTTGGCCTCAATGTCCACTTTTATAGTTACATATACTTTATCTCCGATAATGGGTACATTAACCCATAAATATAGTATACTTTAAAACTATATTTTATCATATGGACCCATCCAACTATCGCCCTATCAGTCTTCTACCGATATTTGGGAAAGTATTCGAGACTATAATCAATGCTGAAATAGTTCATCATCTCACCGCCCACAAACTGTTCTCTGACAGGCAATATGGCTTCTGCTTTGCCAGGTCCACGGCCGACCTGCTAACAACCGTAACGGAGTACATGCTAAAGGCCCTTGATGAGTCTGACGAGGCTCGCGCGGTTGCTGTGGACATCTCCAAGGCTTTCGACAGGGTTTGGCACTCTGGCCTCCTATGCAAACTACACGGTTATGGTATTACCGGTTGCCTGCTTGACCTAATCCAATCTTTCTTAAATAACTGCAAAATGAAGGTTGTTTTGAATGGGCATGCCTCTTTGTCCTACAGCACGAATGCTGGCATCCCACAGGGCTCTATCCTGGGCCCGACGCTCTTCCTTATTTTCATCAACGACCTCCCAGATGAGATCAAGTCCCAAGTAGGCATCTACGCAGATGACACTACAATATACTCCCGCTCCAGTAAGAAACCTGTCGTGGCAGACAGACATAATCTCGCTGCTGACCTTGAGCGGGATCTACACTCTGTGGTGAACTGGGGCAAGAAGTGGCTTGTCAACTTCAATTCATCTAAGACCAACCTGTTGTCTGTCAACCATTACAGGCAACCTCTTCTGCCTCCCATAAGCATGGACCAAGTGATTCTCCCTGAGAGTAATACACTACACCTCGGACTTACCCTGCCCTCAGACCTCAAATGGAACCACTATATTGAATCCATAGCAAAATCTACTGCTAAGAAGATTGGGTCACTATGTCGATCCAGGATGTTTTCTCCACCTGAATCCATCCTGCATATATACAAGTCAACCATCCATCCGTGCATGGAGTACTGCTGCCATTTATGGTCAGGTGCCCCTGCCGTTCTCCTCAGTGTTCTTGACAAGCTCCAAAGGAGAGTCTGTAATGTGATAGGTACTGATCTGGTGACTCGACTGCAGCCACTTCCCCATCATCGAAATGTGGCCTCCCTTTGTCTCTTCTATAAATACTTTCATGGCTTCTTCTCGGACAAGCTTAAGTCACTGATGCCTCCTCAACAGGTGTTTACTCGTGCAACCAGACTGGCAACTGGGTCCCACCCATTCACAGTCAGGTTAGCCAAATGCAGATGACAATTCTACTCCTGCAGCTTCCTCTCTCGCACTTCCCGCCTGTGGAACTCGCTCCCGTATTCTTACTTTCCTGACGGCTACAACCTCCAGAAATTTAAATGCAGTGTCAGTACTCATCTACTAACCACTGTCCTCTAGCTCTCTTCCCTCCCCTGTATAACCTTCCCTTTCTCTCCACCTATGCATCTGTCATTGCACCTGCTTTCTCAGCTTTCTATTGTTCCTTTCTAACTAGTTTGTACTCCTCACTCTTTTCTAATTAATCTTTTTACATCTATGTAACCCCCTGCACATCAGTAGCGTTTCCGCCTTGCTCGGGGTTAAATGATTAAAAAAAAAATATATATATATTGTGTGTATCATGTCCTTGCCATTACTCTAATCATCTCCATATGTATGATTATTTATTTAAAGATTTATTTAACAACCAAACTGAAAGACAGTTATGTAAAATCTGAAAAACACTATGTCAGAAATTTGATCCATTAACCTGGATCTTTATTCCAAACCTCATTTCCATGGAATGAAATCTTCTTTGTCAGCTGCCAGACATTTTCAACATAAGGTGGCAAGATCGTACAGCTATTATTAAGAGTGAGTTGCCTGTTAAGCAGTATTAAAGGAAAACTGCTAATAATTACAACTTTTATTAAAATCATCATTAAAGATGAATTCAGAAACAAAAAGAAAAAATATGAAACAAATGATCCTAATGTTTAGAAACCATTTTCTACAAAAAATATTGATATTGCCTAGAGTTATCACTCAACCAATGCCTAGATTCTCTTCAGCTATAATATTGCATTATATTTGAGAATGCACAATAGCAAAAATAATTGGAATCTTGGATAATTCTAAGCTAATCTAAACTTATATAATAAATGGAACTTTGTCTGTGTGTGTGTGTGCGCGCCATTTCAACTAAACTTGGGAAAATAATATATCCTGTACAAAATTTACAAGTTTGTCAGTTTCATGAAAGAAGTCTGGAATCAGAAATGCATCCCAATATGGAAACAAAATGATAGCCCCCAAAACTCCCACCCGTACAGACAGATCTCAGTTGAGTCCATTATGATGAAAATACCAATGAACATTGAATTAACTAAACTCTTGCTGTTTCATGAAAGTTAAATTCAAAATTTAACAGAGAAGAATGTGAGTGAATACAAATTTGAACAAACTATTTGATACTATCCTTCATTGTCATACTTGATGAGTATCAACTAGGACAAAAAGATAATCATACATGAATAAATGCAGTGATGTATTTTACAAATAATGTGTATGTAACCTATTTTTTAATCCAAATACATACATACATATACATATATATATATATATATATATATATATATAAGAAGAGAGAGAACATAGAAATCAAAATTGCATGGTGACTATCAGTTTTATGTCTTGAGTGATCTTTAGCATTTATGGGACTGATAAACACCATACAATATATATATATACCCACCTTATTAATATCTACAAACACTCCATTCAATACTGAACTTTCTTCTCCAAATAAATGTAGCAAATGTTTAGTAAATAAAAAAAATTTATGCACATAGAAATCAGCAATGCATCATGATTGTCACTTTCACATGATAACTGATCAACAGATTAATATATATATATATATTGCCATTTGGAAGAACAATGTCGCTGACATGATGTAGAGTCTCTATTAGAGATCCTATGCCGAAATGTACATCTGACACCTTTGAATTTTGAAAATGTTCCCTAATATATATATATATATATATATATATATATATATATATATATATACATATACACTCTCACACCCTGATATTGAGCACTCTGGAAGAATGGTAGACTTTGAAAAACAGTAGCTATTCTAGCATATACGCATCGTTCATTCAGCAATGAATTAGAACACTCTCAGCTATTGGGCATGTATAATGATAATATTCACACTAAAAGTCTGCCTCCTTCTATTGAGTGCCTATAGCTCAGAGGTTGAATCTCCGATTGATGCCAATTTGGTAGAGTTTCAATCTTGGGTAAAAAGCGGTTGGCTGTCTAACCATACTGATGAGCTGTGATACAGCAAAACAGATCTGTCTGCGGATGACTATATATATATATATATATCTCCATTGTACTGAAGATATTAAAAAATCTGCAAAAATAATTATAAATAGATGAAAATATAAATGTATGTAGAGATATATAAACATAGAGATTCATCTTTGTAGAGCTTGAAATATAAACAAATTCATATATTTGGAATATTTTTTTAATTTTGAAAAATATTTATTATCTACTTCTATCAATCACAGTACTTAGGTCAATCCTGAGTATTATTTTCAAACACTTTTCAAAAGTGCTGCAAGCTGAGATTGCTTCCAAAGATCAATAGTACCAAGAACTTCTGACAAATCAACTATGGTGTTAGATTTGAACACAGATCTCATGGTTGGAAAGCAAATGTCCTAACCACTCAGCCATGTGCTCATATACACACACTCACAGAGAGAGAGAGAGAGACTGCAGCAAGTATATCTGCCACATACATCTCCTACATAATAGTAAAACATTAACTAGAAGAAGCCACCATTGCCATTAATGACTTTTCGTTATGTGGGAGGTACTTCTGTCACACCCTGTGTGTGTGTGTATATATATATATATATATATATAAAGTAATCTATATATGTTCATGTGCAGCAGCAGCTGAAATAATTTATCTATGTCTCAATTAGAATTTTCTAGTGACATCATTGTGCACCCATATATTCAATGACATACACATGATGCACATGCATCTGCATCATAGACATATTTTTTTCAAATTTTTTATTCTTTAAAATTCTATCTTATTGATTTTTGGATAGCATATTGGCATATTTTTGGATAGCATTTTGCTTCAAATATTTAGGGAATAAGATTTTCTCTCTATAAATCTGATTGCTTGATAATTGATTTTTAAAATTTTGTCAGCTAGGCATAATCCTTCCTTTCAGCATCAGTGACTGAGGAGTATCTTTCTTTAAATCATCTTTAGACAAGCTGATATTTGGCAGGAACATATAAATAAGAAGAGTTTATACATTAAGAATATGTGTTTATTCTAAGTTCTTAGAGTTAGAAAAATATCCTTTCTTTTTTCTGAGTGCCAAAACTTTTAATCATATTTAAAGCTTCACTGCTGAAGTAAGAAAATTTTGGCTTTTATTTACAGCCAAGAAATATTTCAGCTGTTTTTTTTTTATTTTTTAATGGATTACAGCAACAACAGATTAAATATCAATAATCCCTACTGTATTCTCTTCTATTACGATATAATATTTCAGGGAAATGTTCCTGGGGACTATAATTCTTTTAACATAACTTTTAAAAATACTTTCTAAATTACTGTACATACCTGGTTCACACTCCACCCACATCTATTGAACAGGTTAAGAGGCTCATCCCTTGTTCCCTGTTTAGGATGTGGTTTCCGGCTTTCTCTTTTCCAACTTCTCACTTTGGTTTCTTTTTTTTTTCAATTGGAGTAGATAGATCTATCGCCCGGTTCACACTCCACCCACGTCTATTGAACAGGTTAAGAGGCTCATTCCTTGTTCATTGTTTAGGATGTGGTTTCCGGCTTTCTCTTTTCTAATCTTTTCACTATTACGTAGCCCCCTGCACATCAGTGGTGTTACCACCTTGCTCGGGGTGATACGATTAAAAAAAAAAAAGTCAAAGTTTAACATTTTCTCCTCTTTTTAGATACATGTGTGATTTTAGGTTTAATCAACCCAATGTTTAAAAATGTAGGATGTTTAAAATTTTTGTCATCAAAATAATTAGTAATATTCTGAATTTGAGTCATTCAGAATCAGTTTTCCATATAAGACAATCAAATTTCTTTTCAAAGTTTGAGTAAAAGTAGTTTCTTACAAAGATGACATTTTAGCATAAATAATTCCCTTAATGTTTCATGTCTGTTCATTTAGACACTTTGAATTTGAAAGTCAGAAGTAGTGGTGCTGATATATTTTGAGGGCTTGAACTGTCAGAATTAATAATCAAAAAATTTACACCTCAACTCTGAATGTGAAGAACCAGAGAAAGTTCAGGAATACATCACTTAGAACAGGTGATAACTTAAAAGAAAATTCATGAACATAAAATAAAACATGATAAGTTGAAAAGCATTTCATAAATACAGAGCGATAATAAAACACACCATTCAAATAGGGTTAAAGTGAATAAGGAACATATTATATCACCTTTGATGTACAGGTATGAAACATGGCAATTAAGAAAACTATCTTAGAAAAGGACAAAGATAAAAGAAAAAATAACAAAAACACTTCAACAAGGATCATAGAAAAAACTCAGATAATATATATAAAAGTCAGTCAGTTAAGTGCCATACGTGATACATGCTTGGGCGATCATGTCTCGAAAGAGACATGACTGACTGGGCAGAAGATTATCCCGCAGTAGGTTGCCATTGCTTTCTGCGGTAGACTGGTTGCCGACCAAGGCTATAGAACCCAATCTGTCCTGTTATTTGACTCATAGGTAAAGGGAAAAGAAATCTATTATATTATTATATAGTAATTAGTGGGGGGTCGGTTTCCTATTGTTATGAAGTAATAAACTGATCCCCCACTTTATGATCAATGTAAGCCTTAATCATTATTCCAACTATTATATTCAGTCAGTCAGTTAAGTGCCATATGTGATCCACGCTTTGGGCGATCATGCCTCAAAAGAGACATGACTGATTGGGTAGAAGATTATCCCGCAGTAGGTTGCCATTGCTTTCTGCAGTAGACTGGTTGCTGACCAAGGCTATAGAACCCAATCTGTCCTGCTATTTAACCCATAACTGGAAGGAAGAGATGGATTAATAATTTTCCCAAGGGTATTTGCGTGTAAGTGAATACAATGGATTCAACTGGAATTCGAACTCGGCTCCCCAGTTTCTCATTCCGAGCCGATATCCACTGTACCACAATGCACATCCTATATATATAAAAGTAATTAAGCAGAAAAGCTAGAGATGGGTTGGACACATAGCAAGAAGGGATAATAGATGAGGTAGAAGGTTGTTTTATTTTTCTCCAGTGGATAGCAAATGAAGCAGGAAAAAAGTGAGATGAGGTAGGAGTTTGCAACTAAGATATATCAGAGAACAGTACCATATCAGATATCATTGAAGAATTTGAGAAAGACTTTTGTCAGCAAAGCAAACTTTTAATGATTGATGATATATAAAATAAATATTTATAGTTCTAAATATTCCTGTTCATCACTAAGTCCAAGGAAAAAAGAATTTATTTTATATATCAAATATATATTTTTCAACACAATCTCTTTCCTTGTTAAAGCACTTAATTCATTTTCATCGATCAAGCATTTTTCAATGATAATTTATCACTGGAAAAGTATCAAAATTCAAGTGTGTCAAGCTATGAACATACAAAAGTTCTGAAGTGATTATTCAGTTTGAATTTTCTTTTATGAGGTGAAAGTGAAAAGTTCTCAGTCTACCCAACTTCCTAAAATGTAACTGAATATTATTACTATTTATTCTTTTAAGAGCTTCTTGATCAAACCAAGTGTAAACTTTATTTTAGCCGAATTTTGAAACTATCCATCTCACCTCCACAAGTGAACTTTAAGAAATTTTTAACACCACCTCATATATTTAAAACTACTGTCATCATTTTGCTCAGGTATACAAGCAAGTTTTCTTTGCTCATGTGAAACTTTATTGATATGTGAATGTAATGTATATATGTGTGCCAGGAAACTGCTTAAAAATAAAAGAAAATAATAAGGAGAAATGCCTGTTCTCCAAGAAACTCTTCTCCAAATAAATGAATTTCATTTTTGTCTTGATAAAGTCCATCAATGGGCAAAATGTGTCCACTAAAACTAAATAGTTTTCCTCTTGTTTTTTTTTCTTTTAGTCATATAAGATTATACAATTTGTTTATCAGTGACTCAGGAAGCCTTTTAAAACAACATCTTTCCATATAGTTTTACATGCCTTTATTGACTAAATGGATGAGTAGCCATTGTTGAATTTGATTGTCAAAGAAATTAACATCATTATAAGGGTCAGATATGATGATTGCTATAAATGTTGTTATCAGAATTACATCTGACACTTTAGTTTCTGACACTGATATTTTTTGAGCCTAAATCACAAGATTTTACATGAGTTTACATCATATTTATCACAAGATCAACTTCCATTCTTTTTCTTCCTTTTTCTCACTTTTTCTTTTCTTCTAATATCCTGGTTCAAAGATAACTACAGTATCTCAAAATTCTCATGTAGAAAGTACACACTGTTACAATTGAGAATGATTGACAAACATCTCATCTATTTGCCTGAAGTAATAGAACAAGGATAGGCATAACAGAAGAAAGTCTTTTATTTTGATTTTCTAATGCTTACGAAATGGCAAGGATGGGTTCTAAGTGACATTTCTGGTGCTAACAAAAATGCAAGGATGGGCCTGAAAGGGTTACCTTGTTTAAAAGCTCTTACTAGTCCCCAGATTTAATAGCAAACTGTTTTACAATACATTTTGGTTGGGGTAAAGGTAAAAAACTGATCATTGTGGAGGTGTTAAAATCTTTAGAAATTGATATATTCATATTACATTTAAGTATCTCCTAAATAAATTCCTTCCCTATATACTAGTAAGATTGTCGAAGAAAGAAGAAACGTTTCTTTTCTTATATATTTTTTGCCTCATTACTAATAGATTATATTTGATATGATGCCAGATAAGGACCAACTACACATAGAAAGTAAACACTTGTCTTTTTTTTATGTATAAACAATTACTGGTAAATCGACATGAATATCAGACAGCATGACCAGTTCAATTTATAAGAAAATTTGAAATTGACTTTGGGATTAAAATGACTAAGATGCTTTTTTATCAAAGGAGCAAAAAGTAAATTTTGGGTTTGTTAAAAACCAAAAGCAAATGATCAGGTCAAAGATAAAGTCATGTGCAAAGCAAACATATTCACTTAAATATATACATATATAAATAGATACTGAAAATATTTCAGACATTGGTCAAATGTTTTAAAGTGGATTGAGTTAATAATTTTTCAGGATTATGGTTTTTGTCCATGTTCACATGTACAAATACCATAATCTTTTATAAATAATAATATTTAATCTTCAAACGTACATTAAGAAATGCATCCAGGAAAGAATCAATAAATATGAACATATACTAATGATAGTCATAAAACTGTAGTTAGCTGCTCATACAATGTTTTTGGAAAACAACCTCAACATCTTTGTGCATTTACCAAATATATCTGCAGCCGGTCTCTTCAGTATCACATTGAGCTTCCTTAATTTTTTCTCTCCTCATGGCATTCCTTTGTTCCTTGTTGTTGTTTTTTTTTTTTCTATTTCTTAACTTGTGAGAGTCAGATGGAAACAGCAAGTAGCCTATCTAGCGTCTGTGTGTTAAAGAATGGAGAAGCAGAGAGTCAAATGTTGCTTTGGGCTACAGGGGCCAAGAATCTGTGGAAAGCTATGATCAGCCACATCCAGAAGAAATACGTTGCATAAAATAAAAAAGATTATCTATAGCTGTCTCAAACATTTCTACCATGGGAAGTCTGCTGAAGTTGCTAAAGTCATTGGCGAAGTCATCCTGAAATGATGCACAGGTTTCACTTAATACATGAGAAAAATTACTAGGTCACCATAGGGTGCAAATTCTGTATTTATGTATCTTGGAAATGTAAGAAACTCACAAAATATTGACTTTATAGTTTATATTATGCTTATTTTATAATTAAGATTTTTTAAAGATTTTATATATATATATATATATATATATATATATATATACACACACACACACACACACACATATGTATATAAATGATAAAAAATAGTTTTAAGATCTACCATATTCACAGGCTGAAGTGTTCACTATCAGGGATATAGCATGTGGCCTGACAATTGGGTTGTCAACATCATAGGGTGTTGACTTCAATGTCCACTTATCTCTCTCTCTGTCTGTCTGTCTGTCTCTCTCTCTCTCTATATATATATATATATTAGGGCTACAACCTTTCTTTTAAACATCTTTTGTTAAATATGATGGGCAAGGAAAACTTTTTAAAATTGTTTAGTTTTTCCATCTTTCCATTTAGTAGTAGTGAGGAAGTATAAAAACTGTCCATAGTGTTCATTGTACCAAATGCTTCCAGCAACTTCATTAGCCATTCCACCCCACCATCTTAAAAATGACTAACAAAGTGACCAAAAACACTTTTCTCATCTGTCATATATATATTAGCAAAATAATAAAAGTTGTATTTGGTTAAAAAAAATATGATCAGTCAGGATATATCTGATAGATAACATTTTTACGGCAAGCAGTCTTAGTAATTAGTGTGCATAGAGTATTAATAATAATAATAAATACTCCCTTACTCTGAGTTTGACAAAAATCAAGTCAACTATATTTTCCAAGAACTCAGAGTAGAAACAAGTAAAAATTTACTTGTTATTAAATATTTAGATTTAAAAATAGTATATGTAGTCAGCAGTCCATTTAATCATGTCCTATTGAATAGAATAGACAAGGAATGTCATTTAAGCTTTTTTGGCTGTCACACAATTTCAGTAAATTGTTTTACAAGTCTCAACATCACATCAAATGACATTTGACAACAGAAGAGACACACCAAGATGTTTAACAGACATTCTCTGCCTGTTCTCTTCATTAAAACATATAAACAGTGAATGTATAAATCAGTAGACAGTCTGATGACGACTTAATGTGTGAATCTGCCAATTATCAAGCAGTGTTGATTCCTGTGTCCACATTGTCTATATCTCCAATACTGAAAAAATTTTCCCCTGTAAAGATAATCATTTTTAAACATCTCCATAAATTTACTTGAGCTACTACACTAGCAACTACGCCCTACCCTTTTACAGTGAAATCAATTAAATGTAACTGCAAGCAGCTTCTTTTCTCACACTTCTCACCAGTGGAATTCTCTTCCTTATATTTGCTTCCCTGACAGCTACAATTTTCAAGAATTTAAATGCAATGTCAACTGCCATCTCTTATCTCCTTGACTTGCATCCTTTCCCTGACAACCCTTGTATCAAGTTCTTCTCCCTTTCCACTCTACTCTCATGCAGTTCTCTTCCCACCAATGTTCACATTTTTCTCTTATCCATTTTCTGATACCCCCTGTAACTTGTTCCTCTTTCTCATCACTCTCCTCTTATGTAACCCCTGTCCACTAGTGGCAGTACTGCCTTGTTTGGGGTGAAATGATTATAAAAACAAAATTATGCACAAACGCCACATATAAAAGATCAGATCTTTTATGCATCAGGCTTACAGCGATATCTCATTGAAACACCAATACTCCCACAATCATCAAAGTTAAACAACCTTGAGCCTGGTCAGTACCTAGACAGGTAACCATTTCTAAATATAAGGTGCTGTAACATAGATGGGCAGCTGGTGTAATGGTTATTGATTTAGAATTGTTAATCAGAGAGCTGCGTTCTAATCCCTGTTGGGTTCATTATATTCACTATATTATATATTATATAAGGTTCATTAGATATTGGGTTCATAAATACCCTTGAATAAGGTATGAATCAATCTCTTGTCAGTTATAGGTTAATTAAGAATACTAAATAATACACACCTGGTAATATAAATGAACTGGGCCGGATGCCTTATACAAAGCAATCCAAGTGAGTCAAAAACTTGTTAGAGTCAGTGAAGGATATTTCTAAAAGACATCATGATGAGTACCCTCAGCACTACTTTATATTATAACTGCTGGAAAGTGAGATATAACAGTGTTGATGAGAAATCAAAACTTGATGAGTTACAACAGGACTGATGAGGATATCAAAACTCATACTGAGTTATACAAGTAGAAAATACCTTTTACTTCAGTACACATAACAAATGACAAGAATTTAGAATCACATTGGTTTAATTTTTTCTTTTTGGTTTAAGCAAAAAAAATTTTTGAAAAACATTTTTTTCAAATATGGAAGAAATATTAGCTCATGTGGTAAAAATACAGCAACAAAAGCAGTTGTTAGAACTCCAGAAACAACAACAACAACAACAAAATCTAATTGACATAAATTCAGAAGAAAACAGAAAATTCCCTCACTTCTTTCATCCCTGATTCAGTGGCAAATACTAGACAGGAATTAACATACAATTCTGATAATTACCTTTTCTGGTTATTTTAGAAGATACAAGAAATTTTTTAGAGAAGAATTCAGTAACTGTGAAGACAAGAAAAAAAAAAGCAAGATTTCATTGAAAAAGTTCTCACCAGAAGAACATTTTTAGTGAGAAATGCTCATTATTCAATACTCATTAAAAACATATGAATCTATTAGACAAAGACAACAAAGATTTTGCTCCCTATGCTGGAATCATTAACAAAGATTGTGGAAGATTCAGATTAAACAAACTCGAAACATATTTAAGGAGTTAATTTTCTTTCAAGGGTTAATAGTATAAAAAGACAGAAATATGGATGACAATTTTAATTAAACTTGAACTAAACAATAAACTTACACTATCAGGAAATATCAGGCAAATGTCAGAGAATTCTAAATCTGAGACATGATGTCAAAAAAATTGAGGTAAAAGAATGTCTATACATATAAGTAAAAGAAACATGTAGCAAATGAAAGACTAATCCTTGTTTCAAATGTGGAAGATTTCATCTCAGTGACACTTGGAGTAGATAGATCTATCTATCGCCCGGTTCACACTCCACCCACAACTATTGAACAGGTTAAGAGGCTCATCCCTTGTTCCATGTTTAGGATGTGGTTTCCGGCTTTCTCTTTCCCAATCTTTTCACTATTACGTAGCCCCCTGCACATCAGTGGCGTTACTGCCTTGCTCGGGGTGATACAATTAACAAAAAAAACACTTTAAGAATTCAAAATGCTACAAGTATGGAAAAGCAAGACATATAAAGTCACACTGTAAAACTGAAACAGAGAAAAGTTTTCAGACAAAAAAAAGTATTTACGGTATTACAATTGCAGTGTTAAATAATAACAAAAAAACAAAGAAAATTTGTGTCTGAAAATTTTTAATGTGAATATCAAAATGCAACTAAAACTGATAGTGATATGATAACAATCAATGAAGGCACATGGAAAGCAAACAGAGAATCTATATTAAAAAAGACTTCCAAAGTCACTATTAGGGTCTAAGTAAAAAATTATTTTAATTAAAAAATTTTTTGTACTGTCTCATCTAAACTTATTTATAAATTGAACTTTGTGTTTGTGTCTGTTAACTATAGACTCTGAAATGGCTGAATCGATTTTCTTGGAAATCTACACAGTTGTACTATAAGCGTCTGCAAGTGTTCTTAGCTAGGTTTTGTGTTGAGGTACCCCTGATAAATATCAAAAATCGATAATCAAAAAAATCTGGTTTTAGAAGAAGTGGTCCAATTTTAATCAAATTTTATACCCTAAACTTCTGAATATCATCTCTTATGTCTTTGTCTATGAGTCTATAAGTAACGGATACACACACACAGACAAAGTTCCATTTATAAATAAATTCGATAAATACATATAGGAGATGGTATAAATTCAACCAAATTTTTTATTTGGTTCTAAAATTGGCTTCAGCTATATTTCAACAAGCTATGGATAACATGCTTGCAGATTGATTTTGCAGTTGCTCATCTGGATGATATATTTTGTCTATCTAAGACAATATATCAGGTATATGAATACAGGTTCAAACTTAGTATAGAAAAGTGTGAAATGTTTTTGCCTAAAATTAAGTACAAATCTTTAACAAAAATGATTGTGCAGCAGATTCATTGAAGGCAAGTGCAATAAAGAATAGCCTATTTTAATAAACATTAAGTTACAAGCATTTCTGGGACAATCAAACTATTATCTAATTTATATACCTTATATACATAATTTGAGAGCTCCACTGAACAATTTACTTAAAAAAGGTATAAGTGAAACTAGACTGATAAGTTTTAAAGGCTTTTGAAGAAATAAATAAATTATAAGGTCAGACTTACATTAACACACTAATATCCAAAAGCAGAAATTACATTGGCTGCAGAAACTAGTGACTATCATATAGCAATAAAATTTGCAGTGAAAAGTTGTACAAATTTGAACATGAAAGCAGTTTTTAATTATAGCCCTCTATCATCATCACAGATGTGCATCATGGTGCAGTGGATATTGATTGACTTGAAACAACAAATCGGGGAGCTGAGTTCAAATTCCAGTTGAATTCCTTGCATTCACTTATGCACAAATACCCCTGGAAATAGTATTAATCCATCTCTTTTCTTTAGTTATGAGTTAAATAATAGGACAGATTGGGTTTTATAGCCTTGGTCGACAATCAGTCTACTGCAGAAAGCAATGGCAACCTACTGCGGGATAATCTTTTGCCCAGTCAGTCATGTCTCATTCAAGAGATGATCACCCAAAGCATGTATCACATATGGCACTTAACTGATCATCAATTTATGGTTCGAATTAAGGAATTTCTCTGCATCCAGCAAGTAGATTACAACAGACGGGCATCATTTTACAATTTTATGATGGAATAACAAATTACGACATTTGGATGGGTAATCAAAATAGATACCAAAAATACTAAACTGTTTGAGAACACTGTCATTGCAGCATTAAAAAATGAAATTGAAATTAAAAATATTTTTTTTTTAATCATATCACCCCAAGCAAGGCGGTAACGCCACTTATGTGCAGGGGGCTACATAAGAGTGAGAAGATTAGAAAAGAGAAAACCGGAAACCGCATCCTAAACAGGAAACAAGTGATGAGTCTCTTCACCTGTTCAATAGATGTGGATGGAGTGTGAACCGGGCAATATTTATATAATAATATATATATATATATATATAATATATTATGCAATGTAGCAGTTGAATTACCAGTTACCCTGGAAGAAATTAAGAAACACAGAACAAGATGCGTTTATTATGGAAATAAAAAAAAAAACAAGAAGAAAGTAAGAAACAATGCAATCCAGACTTGTACACATATTCACTATGTGATGAAGTAGTGATGTTTGCACAGAGCAATTGAATAGTAATACCTTGTATATCACAAAAGTGGACATTAAATTAATTTCATGGTGGACATCCAAAAATTTCAAGGATGAAATCTCTTGAGAGAAGTAATGCATACAGGACGAAAATGCTTCAGAACATTGAAAATGTTAGTAAAAGCCTGCAGAGGTTTTGCTCTGGTAGCAAAATCATCTATTATGAAATTACAACCTTAGCCAAAGACAGATACTTCATGGTCAAGACTGCACATAGATTTTGCAGGTCTAATAAATGGATTAGATCAAGTGCCTTGAGGAGGTAGTGCTGCCCTGGGACAAGAGGATGACTGCTGGAAGACCTTATATCTGGCAACAGGACTCTGCACCATGCCTCACAAGCAGAACAACCAAATCATGCCTGTATCACAATAACATATTTCATCTGACAACCCAATTCCCCAGACTGCAACCCTTTGATTAGTATTTGTGTGGCAAAGTTGAGCAAGAGTCCAACAAAACTCCTTCTAACACCAAAGATAAACTGAAAGCAAGGATTATAGCAGCATTTACCAACATAAAAAGGAAACCATCTAGAAGGGTTGCAAGAGATTCTAAAGTCATCTTGAGGTTGTTGTTGTTGTTGAAGTTAATTTAATGGAACAAATTTACTATTAGTATTTCAAAATATTTTTGTGTAATTTTGATAAGGATGTGTGTTGTGGTGCAGTGGATATCAGCTCAGAATGAGAAATCGGGGAGCCGAGTTTGAATTTCAGTTGAATCCATTGCATTTACTTTCACACAAATACCCTTGGGAAAGGTATTAATCAGTCTCTTCTCTCTAGTTATGGGTTAAATAGCAGGACAGATTGGGTTCTATAGCCTTGGCTGGCAACCAATCTACTGCAGAAAGCAATGGCAATGTACTGCAGGATAATTTCTTCCCAGTCAGTCATGTATCTTTCAAGACATGATTGCCCAAGCGTGTTTCACGTATGGCATTTAACTGACTGAATTTTGATAAATATATCTGTTAAAATGAGATGTCAATTTTTGCATAATTTAGGCAATTAATCTATCACCCCTTGTATATACCTATATATTTATATGTATCTAACCTTACTTTTACTTTAAATTTATATGAAGACATCATTCATATTTCATACTTGAACTTTGCTTCTACAAGAGAAATGGAAAAAAAGCCTGTCTCATGATTTTGACAGTTATGTTAAAACAGATTCACCTCTCTGCATGGGATGAAACACTAACTTGTCTTGATGCATGGCCAGTTAAGGTTAGAAACATTTGACATGACATGTGACCATTTGTGACAGTCATATGACCTGTATGCCTCTTGTCATGTGCAAGATTTGACCTGGTGTATGTTCAGCCAAGTTAACCAAATTTGAACAGACATAACTTACGCAGAAATGTCACAACTAATGACAGCTTCAATTTGACCTGTCATGCCCATGACAATAATCACATAATCTAACCTGGAATGTGTTTGCCCATGACTGGGTTTCTCACACTAATTTCCCTTTTGGGGAAGAGACCAAAGTTTATAAGTCAGCTATAAATTGGGTAGTATTTTTTGTTACATATTATGAATCAGGCTGTATTTTGTTGTTTTATCTACTGTGCAAGCAGCTTAATTTTACTTTTTTATATCGTTGTCATTTTCATGAATACAATAGAACTGTTTTATATAAAAAAAAAATAGCAAACATATATTTGCATTTAAGCTGGAAAATAATGTTCATTATTTGCTATATACCACACAGTGATAGCACATATCCTAAATCAATCGTAAAAAATTCAAGATGCAGAATTAGTAAATACAAAACACTTCAAATACTGCAGTGTATAGATTAGTTATAACAAATTTAGTGTAGAAGATAAATAAATTGAACATAGAACATGGTGCACTAGGAGTAGCTTTGCCCAGCAATGCAATCTGCAAGACCAAAGCTTAACCTATAAATTACTAGCAGTATAGCCCAGCGTTGCTTGGGAATAATAAAAGCTTTAAAACTAATCCATGGTCCTGGAGCTCAGACACTTTGGACGTTGACACGAAATACTAAAAAGCAATAGTTGTTTCCAGTTAAAGCGAAACTGTAGACTGAAAGAAAAATGCAGGTATTTGGCTCATAAAAGGGGAAGAGATTAACTGAAAGAAAGATTTATAAAAGGAAATTGAGTATAGTTAATAAAAGAAAAGATATGATTCTTCTGATAAATCCTGAGAGTACCATGAAGAAAACATGTGCACAATAAGAAAGTCTTAAGGAAAGTAGGAACAAGAAAGTTGGTAAGTTTAGTGCCATGCCTGATACACATTTGGGAAATCATATCTAGAAAGAGACATGACTGACTGGGCAGAATATTTTCCTCCAGTAGCTTGGCATTACTTTCTGTAGTAGACTGGTTGCTTGTCAAGGCTGTCGCACCCAAGTTGTTCTGCTATTTAACCCATAGTTGGAGGGAGAAGAGACAGATTAATACCTTTCCCCAGAGTATTTGTGCATAAGTGAATGCAAGGAATTCAACTGGAATTCAAACTTGGCTCTCCAATTTCTCATTCCAAGCTCATCTCCGCTGCACCCCAACACACAATCAGAAAGAGACAAGTGAAATTTTGGGGACACATAAATTTGGTGAATAAGAAAGACAGAAGGAAACAGTAAGTAACCTACTTAAGGAGTGTGAGCAAATGGGAAAACAGGGACAAAGAATAGCAAAGAGTTAAAAATTATTTTGAACCCCCCCCACCTAAAAAAACAGTATGTTTTGGAGAGACATGATCATCTACATCCTGACAAAGAACTTCTATGCTAAATCACACCTCCCAGTTGTTAATGCATGACAGAATAAACAGATATGCTTTATTCTTAAAGATTTTTAAAGAATACAAATTTAGTTCAATACCTGAATGTCTCTTTGTTGACTGGGACTAAGATTATATTGCATCATTAAAACAAAATAATTTCTTTTATCAAGTAAACCATAATGTTCAAGTTTATGCAAGAAAAATCCAAACAAGTTCAGCTCTTGAAAACTGACATTCATGAGTCTAGCAATTTTAGAGACTTGACTCCAGACATTTAAAGAGATGAGTACAAAACAAAACTATAATAATGCTAAACAAAAAAGAAAAGTAGTGTTTATTCACTTGAAAATATTATTTTTTTTATTTACTTTAACTCAATCAGTAAAAAAATTAACTTTGTACATTTTACATAAATGATTGTTATAAGGTTGTTACTTTTTGTTTGTAAGTTATTTTATAACCTCAAGTAAAAGTTTTAGTATGCTTCTTATATTAATCTTGGTTCGGGTGGAGTTTGTCTTTTTGATTTGCATTTTAAATTAGAAAGAGATTTCAACAGACAGGAGTGAATTCATGCAACAATCATTGAGAAATCAGTTGTTTTTAAAGACATTTATATCAAGTGAATATATTTTATTTGTTTGTTAACAAATCAACAATCTTTCTGGTGAAGTTTGATTATGTCTTATTCAAATAAAGATAGACACAGCTCCATTCTTTAGTTCCTTAATTTTTGGCTTTTATGACTAGGATTTACCCTGTTATATCCACTGAATCAAATCTACCTCATTTGTTCTATATTCCATTTGTAAGTTGGAAGTTCCATTCAAACAGCTTTCTTTTTTCTTTCTTTCCTGAGAACTTCTACTTTTTGAAACAAATGCCTCACATGGATGCATCCATGAACACTACTATCTTAAAATCAATGGTTAATCACTATCAAACCTCCTTATCTTCATCATCCTTGCTTCCTTCTATTTCTTCATATTTTCATAACACACCTCTTGTTCAGTAAACATCAACCATGTGTTGAAATTAATGTCCTCATTTCTTTTAATTTACTAGTTAAATGTAGAAAACAATAGCTTAGTGAAGTACATTTATCTAATCTAAACTTATTTATAAATGGAACTTTGTGTGTGTGTGTGTGTGTGTATCCGTTACCTATAGACTCCAAAACGGTTGAACCAAATTTCTTGAAAATTTATACAGTTGTACTGTAAGCATCTATGAGTGTTCTTAGTTAGGTTTTGTGTCAAGGTACCCCCAATAAATATCGAAAAATCGGTAATTGAAAAAGTCACATTATAGAAAGAGTGGTCCGATTTCAGTCAAATTTGATATACCCATAGACAAAAACATAAGAAACGATATTCAGAAGTTTCAAGGTTGCAGTTCTTACAATAGTGCAGAAAATCGATTATATATATATATATATAAAAGGCAAGATGTTCGTGTGTGTGTGTGTCTGTTTACCTGTCTGTATGTTCTTTATACAAATCCATAATTTTTATCCAATTCTCACCAAACTTCATACAAATATTCTTTAGGCTGAGTCTGAGCTCCAGGACCATGGATTAGTTTTAAAGCTTTCATTACACCCAAGCAACACCGGGCTATACTGCTAGTGAACAATATTAGAAGACACAATTCTCAGTAACTCAGAGAAACAATGTTCTAATCTAAATTATTATTTTTATTAATCAATTCACACCAAGAAGATTGATGCAATTTTTAAGTGAATAGTTTATATCAGTTAATTGCCATACATGATTATATGCTTGGACAATCAGGTCTTTTTTAACCATGACCAACTAGGCAGAAGATTTTCCTGCAGTAGGTTGCTATTACTTTCAGTGGTAGAACAGTTGCCAACCAATGCTAGAGAACACAATCCATCTTGCTATTCAACCCATAGCTGGAGGAAGAAGAGATGGATTAACACCTTTTCCAAGTTAATACAACAAATTAAACTGGAATTCGAACACAGTTGTTTGATTTCTCATTCAGAGCTGGTACCCATTACACCACAATGCATAGTATATATATATATATTAAAATATCTCCACATCATATATATACATATTTACATATAGATAGATATCAGATCTATCCATCTCTCTCTCACAGGGTGTCTATAAAGTCTCTTTACAGTTTAAAAAAATTAATTTCAAAAGCAAATGAACAGATAAATATGTGGAAATTGTTTCAAAATGACAATTTTTTTAGTAATTTAATTCACCTCTATATGAGCACTATTATTTGCACAAAACACATCAAAGCAGTACTTGACTTCTTAGATGATTAATGTTTTTCTCAGATGTTCTCAGTCATCCACTCTTCCCCTTATTCATCAATGTCCCTGTCTCTATAAATTTCTTGTGCCATGGACAAATTGATGGTCGTAACAGTGAATCTCTTCTGTACTTTGTTCTGTAGCTTTTGCTGAATCTGCTTATCCAGTTTTATTTCAATAAACCATGGCATACATTCTGCATTTTCTTGAAGAGTAGCCATTTTTAGAGATTCATTTAGCAGTACATCTTTCATCAACAGCATACCTGAAATACACAAATGCCATGTCAATAAAAACTTTGACAATTACTAAGTACATAGAACAACATCTAATTAAGATATCAATTGCCTTTGTAATAGATTTTTTTAAATTATAAAGAGACTTTATGGATACCCTATGTGTGTGCATGTGTATATATAAATATATATATATATATATATATATATATTTTTATTCAAATACTTTAATCCAAGCGGAAAAAGCAGGAAGGTAAATTCCAAAAACCTGATCCTAATTAATATTAAAATTTTTTAATATTAAAAAATGATACAGGAAGAGAGCTCCATGTAATAAAATATTACAGAGCAAATATATATATATATATATATATATATATAGTTATCCGCAGACAGATCTGTTTTGCTGTATCACAGCTCATCAGTACAGTTAGACTCAGATTGCTTTTAACCCAGGATTGAAACCCAACCAAATTGGCGTCAGTCGGCAATTCTACCTCTGAGCTATGGGCACTCGGTAGAAGAAGGCAGACTTTTTAGTATATATATATATATATATATATATATATATATATATAATGTGCATGTATGTCTGTTGAGCAAGTATGTCACTTGAGCTGTATATGTATAAATCATTGACATAGTCACAATCTCTTTTCTTTACAGTTCTCTGCAGAGCACTCCCCCATCTTTAGTGCTTCCACTCCATGTATAATTATAGCCAATCTTTACTTTCATATCTCTCTCTCCCTATACATGTTTCTATCATTATTACTTCACTTTAGTCGAATGAAGTCCTTTTAGAGAACAAAATGTGTAACACAATTTCTTTCTGTTTTGTCATTTTGTTACCTACAAAGCTGTGTATCTGTCAATATGTGCATTTTCTATACAATGATATGCACTTATCTCTATTTTTAAATTTATTTATAGACCCAAAGATTTATGTAAATGTGCATGTCTTCAGAGTTTGAGCATTACATTCATACAGATATAAATACATTCTCAAAATATAGTGGAATGCAAAATCATCCACAGGCCAAAAAAATTATCTATTTTGATGTCAGAAATCCCCAAAGTAGATGAACAAAGCCCTTGGCCTTTTTAGCTTCATTGATAAGGTCAAGGAAAGAGCCAGAAGGTGGGAACAAATATTAAAGACTTGAACTTTCCAAAGGAAATACTAAAAGTTTGCTGATGTTTCCACAAAAGTGTCAAAAGATTTGAAAAGGTTTTGGCATTGAAAGTGGTGAAGGATTTAACAAGAGCGGAATTTTGTTCATAGACCTTGAGAAAGTTATGTAAAAGGATTTATTTTTAAGGTTGAGGTTATTTTAGAAATTATAATGGAACAACAAAGAGAATGCAGAGAAAATGCTGGAAAAGAGGCCAGGGTTGGTCAGCTTAGCAATAATGCTAAGACAGAAAATATGAAGAGAGTTCCAAAAGGAATGAAAAAGGTAAAGGTCAGGGAAAATTAATGTTTCTCTGGTTGTTTCCTTTGGAATTATTGTAGTTCAGGGAGATTTGTTCCTTTGGCATTGTTACTATTTTATAAAATGAAGACTCAGTCATCTGTGCAATAAACTACTCGAGTACAAATCAGTGCGAAAATAATATTATTAGCCTGACAGTAGATCTGACTTTACTGAAAGATGACAGAGCTAACTTGAAAGTAAAGAAAAAAAAGTAACAGACTAATTCGTTCTGTTTGCTAGTTGTTGGAAAAACATTTGTGTTTATGACATTTCTTTGATGTAATGTTCCATTTTACCTTCAGGAAAAAGCTCTTAATGAAGTAAACTTTATTTTTCAAGCTTTGTTGCTATTTTATTTTCATTGAAGGAAACAAGATTCTTTAATCTGATCTGTTTTGAACAAAATTTTCATTTTCTTTTCCTTCAAAACAAAAATTTGATGGAGAAATCAATGAATTCATTTTTTTTTTTTAGGTATTCAATTTATAAATCTAAATTTGAAACGAAATACAAATCTTTTAAATTTTAGGCTCTTAACTAAATTTAAAAGGTAGGCCCTTATGATTTAAATTTAGTTAAGAATATTTTAAATAACTGCCCTTGAATTATTGAGCCAAATTACATAGAAAGTCATCTTTGTTTATCTTCACACATCATTTTAGAAGATGTTGTCTTCAGTGATCATCAGGTGTATGATGTATTTGATTCTCTTTAGAAATCACATGATCATTAATTTTGTTTGTCTACTAATTGATTATATACTTTATTTTTTATAGTTAACAGGTCTTAACATTCTCTGCCAACAGAAATATAAATTTCAAAAAATATGATAAAATATACTGAGGTTTAAAAAAGTTTGCTGAAAGGTCATGGTAGGAATGATACCTAAGAATTTACTTTAAAAAAAATAGCACAAAGAAATATTAGATATCAAATTTACATGAATAAACATTATTTTTCTTTAAACAGCAAAGACTGCTATTTAGATATTTAGTACTTTGAGTATATTTATATTAAAATAAATTTTAAAAGTATATCAAGAAAAACGAACATTTTCACTGGTTCTAAATTTAAATGTCGCTATAATTTGAATGAAACTCTAACATTTTCCAAAACAGGCTAAGCTTCAAAGCAAGAGTATTTCACAAGACAACAATCAAAAATGAAAATCTAGCGGATAGCAAAATTCTCTTTGGGAGAAGATTATTTAAAAGGCAGATATTTGAGTACATTCCAGTAATATTCTTTCAATGTAAGGGAAATACAAGTGTTGCTTGTAACTCAGTAAAATTTTGAAAAATTCAAAGTTATTATAAACAATGCCCATGACTACTATTCCGCTGACAAAACTTTCTTTAATTGTTGATGAAATGTGCAGATAATTATGTATGCAAAGAATGTAGAAAATCATGCCTTTAAATATTGTCTTACATAGTCAATGAAAGCAGATTCTTGAAAGGTCAACTGTAAAAGTTTAAAAATAGAAGTGGCTAAGTGGCATGATGATGTTGCTGATTGTTCATGTACCTTTATGCAGACCTAAGACTAAACATCAGTTTCAAGAAGACTTGAATGCATGATTATTAGCAAAAGAAACAGCCCAACATGCAAACTGGAGATACCAAAACCAAACATGTGCGACAATTTATATATCTCGGAAGCATATCAACTGAAGACAGAAAATGCAACATAGAAATCTGAAAGCATATTGGAATGGCAAAAGATGCCTTCAAAAATCTGAGCAAAGTATTCAGAAACAGAAAAATATCATTAGAAACAAAGAAAAGATTGCTGAATCGTAACGTCATATAATTCCTCTTATATGGTAGTGAATGTTGAAGGGGAGACTTTAAACAACAGAAATATGGTTCAGATAGAAAGAGCTTAAGAAAACCATGAGCCAAACATATGAGCTATGACCAACCTCGAGAGACAATGACAACAAAAAGATGCTTACACTTAGCATCAGGAAGTGTTGAAATTTCTGAGGCAAATAGTGAGGAAAAAGAACTTGGAAAATACGGGTACTCACAAGACATTAATGAAGCTAAGAGAAATCGTAAACAACACGCAACCTACATAGTAAGCATAAGTAAACGGAGGGTTTAGACCAGATGGCAAAAAGACAAAAGTTATTAAGGGACTGGAAATTGTAGAGAGCTATGATCATCAATGTTCTGAAGTGACACAGTACATGTAAGAAGAAGTGGTGAACACATTATCTAGATTGAGTTTTTTTTTAATCCATGTAATATAAGAATTTTGTTTCTCTTAAAATATTTAATCTGTTGCAAAAATTAATTATGCAATCTCCATACTTGAAATTTCATTGTAATTTCTTCATCCACTTAGTTTCATTTAATAAAAGTATACATACACTTTCCTCAATACCCCCTTATGTCCATGTCCATATCTGACTACTGGGCACAGGTCTAGACCAATCCGTGCAATCATAGTGAAAATCCGGGCAAGGAAAAATGTCTTCGTTAGAAATCAAACAAAACAATTCATGAAGAAAGAAAGAAAAACAAAGAAAACATCCGAATGAAGGCAGTAAAAATTCTGTTTCTTTATTTATTAATTTTGGGAGAAAAAACTGGTTATACTCAAAAAGTCCGAACCTGATTTCCTGCTTTCGTTCACGTTCTGTGCCTAATCTCCATTGGAATAACCGAAAAAATCCGCAAAAAACCATAGTTTCTGGAAACGGATGACACTGATGATGTCATCACAGTGTCAGCTAATAAATCCGGGCAATTTTTTCTGTGCCCAGTGTTTTTTAGCTTCAGCTACGGCCCTGCTTATACCCAGTATCTTCCCTCACTTTCAGACTCTTTAACCCCCTACATACTAGTGGCATTCCTGCGTTACTTGGGGTGAAATGAATAAAAAAAATTAAGGATATGGAAACAGTTTTTTTGGATATCAGTGCAGACAGGGAAATCAGCAAACTGATTTCAAATTCTAAGCTAATCTGTTGTGTTCACATTTATACACATGGTAATGACAAGCATATAATATAAAAAGAAAAATTACATGAAGATAAATAGAATAATTTTTTTCATTAAAATTCTGATGTGTAACACAAGACACTGAGCCATGCCACTAATGTAGGATAATATATATAAATATACACACACACTTTAAGTTATAGCTGTTATATTACATTGAATATTATTTAATAACACCACTACATGTGGTTTCTCTCTCTCTCTCTCTCTCTATATATATATATAACATAGCACACTTGGTATACAGTCTAGGTAAATTCTGATAGAGACAAACTCAAGAGAACTCAATGTCAAAATCATTTATTTAATTTAACAGAGTAGTATAATTTATAAAAGATTTTAGATTATTACAATGTGTAATACATATTTCACTGCGTCCTGATATTATTATTGTGGCTCGTCAGACCAAATATATATATCAGTCAGTTATATAATCATCAGACCCAATATATATATATATATATATATATATATATATATATATTAGTCAGTTAAGTGCCATATGTGATACATGCTTGGCCAATCATGTCTCTTTTGATCCATAACTAGGCAGAAGATTTTCCCCAGTAGGTTGCTATTTCTTTCTGCAGCAGACTGGTTTCAAACTAAGGCTAAAGAACACAATCTGTCCAACTATTCAACCCATAGCTAGAGGGAGAAGAGATGGATTAATACATTTTCTAAGAGTATTTGTGCATAAGTGAATGCAATGAACTCAACTGGAATTCGAACTCTGTTCTCCGATTTTTTATTCCAAACTGATATCCATTGCACCACAATGCACATCCATATATGATTAATAAAATGTTAACAAAATAGTGCTCAATGTAATATAACAGAGCTATGAATAAATATACATTTATTTTTCTCACCAGTAGCACAACTGAGTTTCATGCTCAAGGAAATATTCAACAACCAATGAAGTTTTTTGTTGAAATTCATACACTCTTTTTCTTCAAACATTTTTTAAGAAAACGAATTTTTCAATTTTTATCCCTCTCCCTGGTATTGATGGGAGTTTCCTTCCTAACCTACTATTCAAAATGATGTGGAATTATGACATTTTATTCATGTAATTATTCTATCTTTGCATTAAATGTGCTATTTTGTTAGTGGTCCTCAAGTGATGTGGTTTCTGTTATTTTGTACAATGATTTGTCATTCAAAGAAATATGATCTTTGTCAAGACCCTCCGGCTTTACTTACTCAAGGCCTTTTTTCAACATTGATGCTCTTGAGAAAAGTATGCCTTTCCCCAATCCCCAGCTATGGGTAAAATAACTTGGTAGACTATGCTTTCTAGTTGCAGCCAGTCTAAAAGAAGGAAACTCTGAACTAAACTATGGAGATGAAAGTGAGAACCAAGTTCAGAATCTTTTCCAAGAATTCATGGCAATTCAGAGATAATAAATAAAAGGAATTTGTGGAGAGTTGGGATCACCTATGATCTGAAGAAACACAGCAGTTTAAAATATAATTTTATTCATGAATTGATTATTTAGTCTTTTACATTATAAAGATTTTTGTTGACTTTATTCACTTTCTTGAAATTGATGGTTGAACTGAAATCTAAAACAGGGTTATTGCAGTTGAGGGTGTTGAAAAAATTCAGTAAATGAAATAAATTTTATAAATGCTCACAGTTAATTTTATTGGATATTTGATTTTTTCCACTTAGCACAGAAGGAAATTTGAAACAAATTTGGATTAATTTGAAAATATTTGTCATTATACAGGCATAAAATTCTTTGCTAACAAAGAAAATAAAAATAAGTAATTACTTGTTGAATTTCATAATTAAAATTATAAAATCAAATTTTTTAATCCACTTGAAAATGCAAAGCCCCATCAAGTTTTAACATTAATGATTTCTAGGTTTCTTGACTAATCAAAAGGCTCATTAAAAATTAATCTCATCTTTGAGGCTCCCAATTAAATATAAAATAAATTACCTAAAGACATTATTTTCTAATCAGTGAGAACTGTAATGTTACTCAAGATCCATAGTAACAAAGAATTAATAATATTTTCATTTTTTGGGAATTATTTTGTGTGGGTGTTAAAAAAATCTATCCTTTATGCAAGATAAAAAAATAAATTTATACGGTGGTCAAAAGAAACGATCTGCCAAGCTAAAAAAAGAGACAGTATATTTCTCAAGAGTAATATGACCATTCATGAATATCATGCAAATTGTTATATATTCACATTGACACAGTATAAGAAAGTTCTGAATACAATGATGAATTTGAAAATCAGGAATGCAAAATTTATGAACCACTTAACCAACCAAGACCAATGTCTTCACAGATTAGCATCTGCAAAAAAGGTTTCTCCTGTTAAATTGACAAAACACAGATTGAATAAAGTTTTGAACCTTCAATTTTACTTTTTTTTAGTCCATTAAAAGTAAGTGAAAAGAAGGATCTTCAAAATTCTGCTGACATATTGCTTGCTGTTTTCAAACAGCCTTGACAGTTGTGTTACTCAAGCTTAGTTTTGGAGTCAGTACTGATATAGATATATTGTTGTTTGGTTTATTTTGTTTTATGGCATATTTGATATGCCAAATTAATGCCAACACATTTTTTAGGATAGATTCCTATGAATTAAATATGTATTGTTTGTAAAAAAAATAATTTGTAGATCAGGTTTCATTGATGTATTTTGGAGAGTTTTTGCCATGAGTAAAATATATAGCTGGTAATTTCTTTTTTTTTTTTCAAAAATATATTGCCGGTAATATTTATTTTTTAAAGATACTGCTGGCAATTGTTTTTTTAAAGATATTGAGGAAAATTTTTAAAAGAATTTATTAATGGCATTTTTGCTATATAAATCTATTCTAATACTTTTATAATACTTTGAATCTAGTTTGGGGGTTAACTATTTGCATATAGCTGAGGCCCTAACACATGCTACCCCACAAACTGGGAACAGCAGCAATTAAGAGGTGCTTCTACAATTCTGAAAACCTGATCAGAGGCCTTACTGCTATATATAGTTTCCCATTAAAACCAGAACACATTGTCCTTTGGGAAAGATAGTTACAATCCCAAAAAAGTAATAGACCAAAGTTTTTATAAAGAGATATGCAAAAAAAAAAAGTACAGTCTCTTTCTAAATTTTTCATTTTCGAAATTGAAAGTTTAAACTCTATTTCATAAAACAATCAAATTTCTGTCAAAATAACAAACTGAGTAAATTGAATTTAAAAAATGTTCATTAACTATTTGAAATATTCTGACAACCTAGAAAATAGCAATAAAGTGGGACAGAAATGTCATAAGTAGTAATAATCTCACAGAAACCATTTTTTTGAAGTTTACATTGAATGCTGTCATCCTCATCACAGTCAAAAGATAAATTCTGATTGTGGAACTTGCTCCCATATTCTTGCTTTCCTGACAGCTACAACCTCCAGAAATTTAAATGCAATGTCAATACTCATCTCCTAACCACTTGACTCTAGCCCTCCCCCCCCCGTATATCCTTCCCTTTCTCTCCCACCTTGCAACTGTCATTACACCTGCATTTTCATCTTTCTATTGCTTCTTTCTAATTGGTTTGTAATCCTCTTCTCCCTCCTCTAATTAATTTGTTTTCAGTTATATAGCCCCCTGCACATCAGTGGCATTTATGCCTTGCCCGGGGTGAAACGATTAAAAAAAAGTTAAGAAGAAAAGTAATATTTCTAAGTGGAAAAAGCAAAGTTATAATAATTGATTTACTGACAATTGAACTGCTTCTGATGTATTGAAAGTAAAAAGGTGTCCATTTTACCATGACTTTAAAAGATATTTTTTGCTGGAATGAAATGAAAATTAGGAAATTTAGCTGAATTTGCAAGAAGATATACTTTACAGTGTTTGTGTACCGAATATATGCAGAGGGCAATATATGCAAATTGTGCTATTAAGATGGACATCGAGCCTATACAAAAATAAAATTGCATTGAGAGAATCTTAAAAATAAATTTTAAAACTCTGTCATCTTGGAAGGAATATGATACATCACTGTAATACTTTTGATTACTAAATGGTTTATAGGTATAGAATGTAAAGTTGTGATTTTTATTTTCAGTTGTTAGCAAAAAAAAAAAGTAACTATAGTAAACATCATTCCAAAAAATATAAGAACGCTATTTTTTTGTTTTGTATAACCAGAATTGCTTGTTTTCTTTAATTTAATTTTGTTTTTATATCATCATACTTGTTATATCTACGTAGAAGCTAATTGCATTTAAATCAGTAGGAGGAGGCTTGACGTCCCTGCTGGTTAAAAGTAGTTCAGTTCTGGAGCTGTACATATGCTCTGCTAATTCATTCTACTTTTCCTTGTTTTATTTTTTCTACAGTAAGATTCGCCCTTTATAAGGCCTGGAGGCCACTCAAGATAGAAAATTATATTAGGAGGCAATTTATGTAAACAGTAACAAAAAAATAAATGTTAACCCTGGCCTTGAACAAGTTGAGATTGTAGGAATTGGAGAAGCATCCTCTTAGGAGTCAGTTTCACAGAGCATTGGTTCACAGGAAGAAGCTGTTAAAGTAGAACTTATTTCTCCCTGAAGGAATGTGGATGGTTTGCTGCTATGCAAATGGCTTGGCAGGTCCTAGCCATGAAAGCTTGAATTGACAGGACCAGGGAATGAAGTTTGTCTGAGCACTTTCTATAGAAGTAATGATGGAGCAGTAAGTGACTTGTTACGTCCTGTCTGTGGAAGAGAAGTTGGAGGGTGAAAAATAATAGTCATACACAAGAGCTCAGAGACACTTTTGAACTTGATTGTCTATTTTTCTATCAGGTGCCTTGTCACTTTCAACAGATTGCTGTTATCATTTGCTATTCCCTTCTTTTTGATTTTGTGCCTTTTCTTACAATACTTTAACCTAAAAGCCAGAAAATTGGTCAGTTTTTTCCTAACCTTTATGTTGAAGTTTTACTGATATGAGAAAATACTTTCTTATTTCTGACATAAGGAAGTATCATTATTACATACATACTCTGACTTACTTAAACTTGTCTTCATCTTGATTGTTATAGTTCAAGTGTTTTAGTGATTTGACCTCTGGCCTTTTTTAGATGTCTGTTGTTTTTTGTAGCATCTTTGTATTAATTATCCTGTTCTTTCTTTTGATGTTACACATTCTTATTCTGTTGAATTTAGTCGTCTTATTCATATCAACTCAGAACAACAAATTGGAGAGCCAAGTTTGAATTCCAGTTGAACACCTTGTATTCACTTACGCACAAATATCCTTGGGAAAGATATTAATCCATCTCTTCCCTCCAGTTATGGGTTAAATAATAGGACAGACTGGGTTTTGTAGCCTTGGCTGACAACCAGTCTACCGCAGAAAGTAATGGTAACCTACTGCGGGATAATCTCCTCCCAGTCAGTCATGTCTCTTTCAAGACATAATCAGCCAAAGTGTGAATCACGTATGGAACTTAACTGACTGATTTATACAAACCTTCAGGGCAGTAACTTGTTACACCTTCTCAGACTAATGTTCTCAGTTGACATGAAGTGGGAATATTGAATTGATTGCTAGGTTAGTTGTTAAAAAGTTGGTCCACTGTGTCAGGTGAAGTGTTTTTCTATCCAGAATCTATCACAGATATCTATGCTTAGAATATTGCTGCTATATATGGCCCAGTGTCCTTACTATTTACCTTCAGTTTCTTGACATGATCCTAAGAATCAGCAATATTATTGGTTCTGATCTGGCAGTTCAACTTCAGTCACTTTCTCACTAACATAAAGTTGTTTCTTTGTGCTTTTTAAAGAAATAATATGATAATTTTTCCTAGACGTTTTTCATTTAAGCTCTGTACTAGACTTGCATCAAGATTTCATGACTTTACAGTTGAGCTGGCTCAATGTAGCTGTAAATTCTATACTAACAGTTTCTTTTCTCACGCTTCTTGCTTGTTGAACTTCCTTCCAGCTTCATGCTTTTCAGCCAACTTTCAGTCCTGGGTATGACAATAAACTACATCCGGCAGCAAGGCCTATAATTGGGAGGTTGTGAGGAGCATGGAACCACCTCTTAATTGCTGTTGTTCCCAGGTCCAACATGACCCGGGGTGGTAGCACCTGTTAGGGTCTCAGCTATGGGTAAATAGTTTCTCCCCGAACTGGGATCAAAACACTATGAAAGTATAAAAATAGATTTTCATAGTAAACATTTCTGGAATTCATTTTTGAAGGAAAAAAAATATTACCAGAACTACATTTTTTGAAAAAATATATGTACCAGCAATACACCTAACTCTCAATAAAAAATAATTTACAAAAATACATCAAAGAAAGCTTATCTACAAACTTATTTCTTACAAAGAATATATATTCTATTCATACAAATCTATTGTAAAAATCTTGTTGGCATTAAATAACTTACTGAGGTTGATATGCTGTAAAGCAAACCAAACCAATCAGTCAACTTTAATCTGCAAAAATTTAAACTTGCAATCTACTGACTTCCCCATTACTCTTTTCTCTTGTTCCCACTCATTATTGTGTCTGTTTCTCATTCTTCCACACCCAGTACTGCCTTGCTTGGAGAGAAACTGATTAAAAGAAAAAGATATTTGAAAATAACCATTCCCTGGTAAGACTAATCAGTCAGTTAAGTGCCATACGTGATACACGCTTTGGGCAATCATATCTCGAAAGAGACCTGACTGACTGGGCAGAAAATTATACCACAGTAGGTTGCCATTGCTTTCTGTGGTAGACTGGTTGCCAGCCAAGGTTCCAGAACCCAATCTGTCCTGTTATTTAACCCATACCTGGAGGGAAGTGACGGATTAATACCTTTCCCAAGGGTATTTGCGCATAAGTGAATACAATGGATTCAGCTGGAATTCGAACTCGGCGCCCCGGTTTCTCATTCCAAGCCGATATCCACTGTACCACACGCATATCCAGGGTAAGACTAATACTTGGTTTAAATAAAAAATTGGATTGTTGCATGCACTGGTCTTATAAATTTTTTCTGGACATCTTGGGAATTAACAGCATAATAAATTGATGAATTCAAGCATTAGAAATAAGATGTTACAGGACGATCCGAGGCACTTCTTTTGTAGATCATATCACAAATGATACAAGACACCATCAGACAACAAGCAAGCTTCTTCAAAGATATATATTTATCATAAAGAAGAGAAAAAAAAGTTGAAATGGTATGGATATATCATAAAAACCAAATATTTTTCTATGTGCAGCCTACAAAGTTCCACCTTATGAAAAAGAGGCAGGCAGAGGAATGTTTGACAATGTTATTGAAAGATCATTCACAGATTCAGACACTAGCATGCAGCTGAAGCATATGGAAAGAGCTGGTTAGGTGTGTAGTGGCACAGAAACCTTATGACTATGTTATCCCACTTGATTTTCTTAAAAACATCACTAGACGACACTCCTTAGGCTTATAAATAGGTAATACTATTCTAACTCACTCTCTTTTACAGTTTTGCAACAGCAGCGATAAGATGTAATAGCTCATGGGAAAAAAGTGTCTCCTATTGAAGCATGTTCATTTTCAATGCCTTGCTTTTCTCTCATCATTTTCGCACTCTTTCATACACATGTCTAGCATGTAGGCTTACACAAATTTCCCACTCACAAAAGACACATTCTTTAGTCTTTAAATGTTTTCTTCTTTTATTGTAATTGTAATTCTTTGTCATTTGTTTTCTATTGTTTTGTTTTACTAATTTATTACTTGGACTCACATTTGAGTCCAAAATAATAACAGGAGACATGTGTTTTCTACCTAAACACAACGAGCATTCTCACCACAACCAATCATGGAACTGATTATTATTATTATTAATACTGATTACTTTTTTATTTTTTAAAAATTCATTGTTAAATGGTTACAGATGGGATTGATGAAAATGGTAAAATTTATAATTTATAAGAATTGATTGATAAGTAATGTCTTTAAACTTAAAACAAGTTTTAGGCCAGAAAGAAAAATAAAACTGATATTTAAATGAAGTAAATTTATTCTTTTTTAATATGATATTTATTTCATTATGATGCTAATGATTCTTTTTCTTTTGTATTTCAGGTAGGCAAATGTTTCAGCTTGCCACCCATAACAACCACCTGAAACTGCCGAAACATATGGCTCTAGAATTCCAAGACTTACCAGGTGATATACACATACATTTATTCTAGCTATTGTCTCTGTGAAAAATTTGTCAAAGTCTGCTTTCATGTTTTGACAAATGTATTTGTGTGTATATATAGTATATATTTAGTTGTGTTGTTGAGTGGGAAAGTGGATTTTTTTTATTTGTCTTCTTTAATTGAAAAAAAATTGAATATCATAAAATAAATATGTTCATTATTTCTCTTTTATTGGGAATATTGCTAACATGGAAATTAATAGAAGTTTTCAGGTTATGACCTTTTGAAGCCATTCTAATATTTTAAATGACATTTCAAAATAAATGAGATTATACAGACAGTGTAATGTTATGTTAGTAATGTCTGATAAGAATACAAAACTATTTTTTTCAAATTATTTGTAAAATAATTATTCACTTCTGAACTCAAATTAAAATCCATCATAGAGGGTGTGTGGTTTAGGATTTTGAAAGCTTGATCTACTGCTTGCAAGGATGTGGGGGGGGGGGGTTCCTGCTCTCACTATATTGGCTTTGGTATTTATATTACTCTCTGTCATTCAGTTGTATGTATTGAACTGGGTTCACTTCCTGTTTCTATTAACACAATGATATCCTTTAAAACCAAATTCTGCAATTGGTTTACCTTTGAGATCACTTCTCAAAGCACCTAACTCTTTTGACATTTTGAGTACAAAGTTTATTTTGAGATTGCTTAGGGTGAATCTAATATATATTGTGGTCATTCAAGATCAACTATTCTGAGATCAAAGGTTCCTGATGGACATGAAATTTGATTCAGCCTCTGGTGACATGCAGCATATATATTGCACTGAAGAGTAAATAACCTGCAAGAAATATCCCAATCTGAACCAAAGCCTGCAAAGAATGGCTATCTTCTTTTGGGCAAGTGTCTCAAATTGGCCAGTGAATAACATCAAATTTCTGCGGGGTGACAAACCCCAGTTTGCCTAACTGTTTTCCCTTTATGAAATCTTACAACTAAGTCACTCATGATTTTTGCTGTTCATAGTGCTTGTTATTTTCATAGGTTAGAATTTATCTCTGTGGGACAAATACTGACATTTATATGCATATTTTTATATAATATCCTGTATGACAATGTTATATAAAAGCTCTTTGAGAACAATGCATATGTGTCATTTCTTTCTTTCTTATTTCATGTCTTTCCTTTTATTGTATTAAAGCCTTAGAATATAACTATTAAGTCAGATACCTTAGCACTTAATTTGCTG